>MU225840.1:456739-496679 GCA_018584345.1 Thuja plicata
GCATCATTAATTAGTTATTAATTAATAATGCGCATCCTAGCTTTTAGTCTTTAGGGTTTGTTCACCTTTATAAGGTCGAACTTTGTATTTCTCTTTCATTAATGCAGTTAATATTTTTTCTCTCACTATCTGAGCAACTTCTGTGTTATTCTTTTTTGTTTTCGTACTTCATCTTTGTACTAGGTCATTTGCATGCAGGTGTATTCGGGTTCTGTGAATCTGATCCTTTATCAGTTTCTACAATAAATGGGATGGTAGCTTATGTGGTAGAATGGCTAAACCAATTGGGAAGACAACAAATAATATCATTGAACTAGAGGCTTTAGTGGAGGATCTACTCCTTTGCAATAATTTAGGGAATTAATAATTGGAGATTGAAGGTGATTCACAAATTATTATTAATGTGCTTAGACCTGGAGGTACTCCAAATTGGAAGCTAAACACCAGACTTGAAAGAGTTCTTGGTCTTCTAAATTACTTTAATAATACTAAGATAAATCGTATTTATAAAGAAGGTAATAAATTGGCAGATGAATTAGCTAACATGGGGGCAGATGGCTTATTTTTAGATAAAATATAACTCCCAACATAAATAGGTAAAGGCTATCTAATTTCACTAAGTTAATTTTATATAAATAGCTTTTATGTTTTATAGTATTAGCCCCCAATTCTGGAAGCATTATCCTTTGAAGACTTTATTGATATGTTAGCACTACTGGGGTCGAGCTAGTCCTTCATATTTTTCATCATTTTTCTTCAGATTTAGCGAGAATTATCCTTTAATAATATCTGTTCTACCCTTGTCTTGTGATTAGATTTATCTAACTTCTTTAGGTGGTCTTAGTCTTTAGTTTTTCCCTTTTCCATCCTCACACTTCACATTCTCCTCATTATTTGTTACCCCTAAGATCAATATTTTATCATTGCACACTCAGCCCTTGTTTGTGTTTTTTTGCCACATTTTTTCTCCTTTTTTCTGCTCATCACGTTCTTAGGGGAGCTTCGAGTACCTTCTAGAGAAATAAAGAGTCCTCTCTCAGCCTTTAAGTTTATCTCTCAAAGGTATTACACCGAGCTAAGCAAGTAATTGTCTCTTTTAAGAGGGTAATCTATTTTGACTCCCAGAACAATATGGAAATGAATGTCCATGTGTTTCATCTTCCAAAGACAGGAAAATGGCATTTAGAGGAGATATTAAACCGGAGAGATGGAACAGAATCCTTAAACATTTGGACGATATGACTAGGCAGTTGGTAGAGGCAGTTTTAGGTGATAAGCATTTCAATTATGAAATTAATTACAAGAGGAATGGTGAGATAGTAGGAGCATTTATATCTTGTATGATGTGGGAAAGAATTTTGAAATAGGACATGGTAGCTTTATGTAATGTTGTATTTGTTAAAGAAATTTTGGAGGGTCTGGAGAATGTCGTTTACAGCATTGACAAAAAACTTGAGATCCCCTTCCCAGAAGACTATATGATGGTCCCGATTGGTAGTTTAGAAAACACTGACAATATACCAAGGAGGCTCATTTTGGCATTCAAAGACAGATAAGTCTTTGATACTATTTGGGAAGAAATTGACTGAAGCATACACTTCTTTCTAAAATAGCTTTGTATTGTGCCCACCAATGATACAGATTGGCTTTATAACTACCTTTGAGCTGAAGGTTACAATGTCCCTATCTCATTTTTCATAGTTGACCTCGATCGGATTCAGATAATTCATCCTATGATAATTAAAAATAGTTGGAAGAAAGGAAATGTTGGTAAGGCCTCTAAGGGAAAAGCAGTTATGGAGAGTGATTACTATGGAGAAGGCTTTGAAGATGATATCATTATAGTTAAGCATAAATAAGTGCTTATTACTTCTATGTTAAGACATTTTGTATATAGGACTATAGTGTGATAATATTTTGTGTATAGGAATAAAGCATGGAAAGTATAATAGCTTGTCAATACTATACTAGAAATCTTTGTATTTGGGCATACTATGTCAGTCTAGTGACATTTTGCTTGGTTCCAATATTGAAGAGTAAGGTTAAGAATAGCAATCTAAGATAGTAGCTATGTTGTGTATCTATCTTTATATGTATTAAAGAAGATAAGAATTTTAAGATTATTTTGTCTAATTTGTGAGCTCTCTTTTAGCCTTTTCTCAAATTAATGGCTTTAAATTTTAATATTGATGGAGTTGGGTGTATCATAAGGATTCTTGTTACATGAGATTTGATATCGAATCCAAGAGGAATTAACACATAAATAAGATGCCAAGACAGACAAGTAGCCTTGATTCAAATTAACAGTTCAAACTTTAATATTGATTGAGTTAGGATTGAAACCTCACAATATTACAAAGAATTCATTCACATTAGGTTTGAATTCGAACCCGAGAAGGAATTAATGCAGGAAATTTAATAGACGGATAAATAGAAGAACCAAAATTTGGAAAATAAGGGAGCTGATGGCTTAAGTATACAATATATAGAATTATAATAAAAATAGAAATTGTAATAGCATTGTATCTAGGTCTTATATTTTAAAGACAAATGAACTTATGCTTAACTTTTGGTTTTTCCAATTATGGTTTAACTCAGATGTATTTAATATTTGGCATGGGGAGAACAAGTTGCATGAAAATATTAACGCTCTAATAATATTTGACATGACTCATGAAAAGGAGTGAAAGATATGTATCAATGATGGAAATGACAAGAATGTCGCTAATCCCTAAAATTGGTACGGATACGTGCCATATTGGAGGTGAAAGAGATATTAATGATTTACCTTCACATGCTTTGTGGGTATATTTACCTATAATAATTGGTAGTCTCTATGTTTTAGCTTGCTACATCTGTGAATTAATCTTTGATCACGCGAAAGACTTGAGCCTGGTGGAGAAAATGGGTGGTGATCTTAGAAGAGACGAACCTGGCGAGTGTACAGTAAGTGGAAAAATGATCCTGAAGTTTGGAGAAAACTATGTAAGGGTGGGTTCACTCTATTTATGAAGCGTCTCCATGGGTATGACAAAAGAAAAATGAAGAAAGTGGTGGCAAAAATGTCAGAAAATTGGGGAAATGGTTTCTTTATCATGTTTGGTAGAAAGTTTGAGCTCTTTGTTGATCTTATCGTGGAGGTTTCTGGACTTCCTAATGAAGGTATGAGTTTTTAGTGGGGTAGAAAAATCTCTAATAAGGTGGTTAAGTCCTTCCCTAAGTCAGATGACAAGAGGGAAATGCTTGGTAGGCCTGTGTTGGGTTACTATGATCCAGACAAATTGAAAAAAAAATCTTGAAGCTTGTTCTTACTGTTATTATGGAGTACATCACTGTTAATGGTTATTTTACTAGGGCCCATACATATCACTTTGTGTTGTTAAACCACTTTAGGTTTAAAAAGTGTGTCTTTCCTTATTATCTTTGCTACTCTCTTTTGGATAGTCTGGATAAACACAAGAAAAATGCAATAGTGCATGTGTTGCATAATGGTCTTATTCTGCTCATTTATGAGCATTGCAAATCTATTGTGGCTAAGGATTCATCGATATTTCTTCTTTCCCCGGTTAAGGGAAAAAGGAAGCATGAGGGTTTCGTTGGGGAGAACTCTGTGCATGGCTCCTCTAAGGCGGCCAAAAAAATCAAATTTTGTGAGAAAGTCATGAAAACTAAAACCCTTGAGAGAGGAATGGACACAGAGGATGATGGTGATGAAGATTATGTCCCGAAAAAGGACCTAGCTTTGGAAAATGAGGGGGAGTACTATGAGGTCGAAGAGACTAGAGGGGAGACTGAGTACGAGGAAGATGAGGATTCTGGCAGGGAGCGGGAGGAAGAGGAGGAAACTGGTGAGAACAAGAGGATGATGAGAAGACAGGTGAGGAGGAGGAATCTCTTTAGGTTGTGTTGTCTGATGAGGATATTGCTAAAGATACGGGAGAACAAAGTTTGGAGGGCCTTTAGGCGGAGACCTCTAAGGTGTTGCCTTCTCCTTCTCTTAACATGGCTCTAGACCAGGTTAATATTCTATCTATGTTAAATAATGTGGGGGACTTCTCTTCCTCTCCTATGATGGATAATTTGGAGGAAGCCAAGAAAAATGTTCTCAACCCTCTGGTTGATTACGCTGACTCCCCGAAGCATAAAATTCCTCCCTCTCCTAAGGGTATTGCTATCCAGGGAGATAAGAATAATGAGGAGGACATGGGTCTTTCAGATGTCTTTGATGAGTCCAAGATGTAGATGGCCAAGGCCAAGTCTAAAATTGCTCACAAATTTGATCAATGGGTATGTCAACAGATAAAGAGCTTGGTTATAAAGAATCAGGAATTGGAGCATAAATTCAATAGTTTGCAGGAGACTTTGGAGTATTGAGTTGGGGATAATATGAAGAAGAGTATGCCCAACATTCTGGACAATAAGGTCCCTGCTCTCTCCAAGAAATTGGAGGATAGCAATGTCATGATGAAGAAGATTCTTCATATCAGCTATGAGGGTATACGGGCCTCGGTGGAGAACCTTGATGCCTTGGTCACTATGCTGGATGGGAACGACCCCAATAAAGCCACTGTCAATTTCGAAGATGATACTGAGGAAATTGCTCTCATTCCTTTTGGTCTGGGAAAAAGGTCTCGTGCTAGTCTCAAAAAGAAGGATATGACTACTTCCAAGGATCTCACTGGCATTAAAGTAACTGTTAAGAAGATGTTTGATCTTGGGGATGAGGTGGCTAAGATCCTGCAGGATCTAGCCTAGTTTATTTTCTTGTCATGTTCCCTTTTTGCTGGGTGTTTTGATGGTTGAGTCTCGGCTGGTTGTTCCTATTGGGTGACTGTTGGGTTTCGCAATCTATTTTGTTTTAGTGGTCTTTATGCTTTATCTTTTGGTTTTTTGTTGTTAAAGGTTTCAGGTCCCTTCAAAACTTGATTTTGCTTTAATCCAAAACTTTTGGTTTTATTAAGAAATGTGGGTCATACTATTTTTGGGATTCTAGCAAGGAACTCTCGAAAGCAGGGTGGATATCTTAAATATTGTTTACCCATGGACTTCTATCTATTAAATATAAATATATATGAGTCACCATTTTTGTATTGTTCATCATAATAAATCTCTCGCGTAAAATGGTGGAAACCCCCAGCTTTGATAGCACCATTGTAAATAATTTCAGCTATCTCTTGTGCTTGAGCCACTTCAGTATCCTCTACCGCACAAATATCAAACGCTATGTTTTCTATATATCATTTATGAGTTCTTCCATTTGTGCACATACTTTTTTCAAAATCTTGCTCATCGGAGTTTCAATGAACCCATTCGATCCTATCGATACTAAAGGGTTTCGTGGATGACTGATATTAACATATTCTTCGCTATTGACTAGTTGTTTCATTTCAAAGTTTGGTTCCCTAGAGTAGAGATCCAATACTCTGAGGAGAATATTAATTTCAATAAATCTAATTAATCTTATGTATTTATGTTTTCTATTTTTTAAAATGTTGGGTAATTGGTAGCTATGTTGCCAGAAACGCAACGTTATAACATTGTTTTGTGTTTCAACATCCGAAACATGTTTTCCGGTGTCAACGCCACGTTTTCGGCAGTCCAAAATGTTTCTCGTGACGTTGCCAGTCAAACAGGTCATGAAATTTTTGAAACAATACTGACTTAGTGGTATTAGTATTAACATTTAATAACAAGTTAACAATATCCTTTCACTTTGATTCCATACCAACTGCTGCAGAATAAATTTAGTGTTTGCAGATTGACATATTGTGGGTGCAGATTGACGGAGCATATGTTGTTAACTAATTGTTTTATATTAGTTAAGTGTATGTAGAAAAATCTAATGGTTTGTGTATCATGCCTACTCCGACTAATCCCTTTATTGTTGATTATATATGTTGCTTGTTACTATGAGTTTTTTAATTATATTTAATTATGGATCATTAATCAATTAATTTGCCAGTGGTTTTAAAAATAGTTTGTATTTTATTAAAAATAAAAATTATAAATGGCATGTGCTTTTAATTTTTGTGAGTTTTAAGTTTTATATTATCATTTTAAATTTTGTATCTAGTTTACAAGGATATTTTAAATACATATTAATTTTTATGTTAAAATTATATATTAATATTTTATATTATATTACAAATATTTAAATATAAATTGGCATTTTATATATATTATATATTTTTTAGAATTTTGTGGTTATGACACACATACACATATATATCATTTCTTATACATAACTTGTAGAAATTCCGTTTCTCATTTCTAGTAGCATAGATTGCTAGTATGAATGGGTGAGGTACACAAGGCATATAAGCTATGTGACATAACATATGCCTCAAAGCAATGTGGTCTCATGAAAGAAAATGATTGTGGGATATTAACAAATAGAGTTGATGAATCGACTTCACAAAGTTCTTAGTGAATGTGAGTGATGATGTGACCCACGATGGTAGCATTGTAATGGCATCCTTGCATCCATTAAAGCATAAAAGACATATATCTTTGTTAAACATTATAATCAGAAACACCATCGCATACATGCATGCAAGATGTGGAAACACAGACAACACACCCAAATCGTTGATAAAATGCCACAAAGAGTTGTAATCTCAAGGAAATAAATAAAATCATTGCAGAGCATGCACAAAATGTAGTAAACTTGTTTTGCTATGAAACAGCGAAATTGACAAGAATGAATACGACACACTACTTTTTAAGCAATTTCACCAGCACATATACAAAAGCAAACAAAAATGAATTGTTTGTAAATTACAAATCAAATGTGCAAAATGAAAAGATAGATAAACTTTCTTCATTATTTTTTACTCTGAAAATGAACTTGAAATGACAGTTGCATTACTAACCTCTGTCTTTTATCAAGCTCTGTTATGTCGACTACTTTCACACACTTTCTTCCTCCAATTCTTTGTAGAGAATTTGTGTAACAATGAAAAGGTGGTCCTAATTCTACAACAATTTGGTCACTTCAAAAATTGCTTCAAACTTTGAAATGGCCAATCTCATAAACAAATGTTAATAGAGGCATGTCGATAATAACTTGAAGACGGTAATATCCACCTATAAATCTTAGAAGGATATACATACTCCATAATTGTTAAAAATTAATCTTTCCTTGGTGAACTATGTAATTAAAGGATAAACTAAGGTATCATATATTGTTCTTGTCCTCTAGTCCAAGTGGGAGGACATGTCACATTTTTTGTATTTCCTTTAATAAGAAAATTAGATATTCCTCCTTAAGAGGATTCTCACACTTGGCACACACTTAATGTGAATGTGGCACTCATAGGACATAGGAGTTACATGCAAACTCCTTCACTCATCTCTACTTAAGAGATGCCTCCACACACACTTCATAATTGGAGGTTCTCACGTGGTTCTCACAAGTAGTTCTTCTTACTATTTTCTCTCATTCTCAAACTTGCTCTCTCATGTTGTACTGAGTTTCTTGCTCACTTTCTCTCTCCTTCTCTAGGCTTTTGTGCCTCATTTATATTATATTCACAAGGGGTTTTTCTTAGTTTTCTCCTTTCAAAAACATTGTCTCATTATGTTGATCTTAGAGAAATTTGATGATCTTGGTGATAGTTCTTGAAACATTTTTTTGGTTATGGTAAAATATTTCTTTTATGCTCTGATAGTTCTTGAAACATTTTTTTGGTTATGGTAAAATATTTCTTTTATGCTCACTCTCTTGGATTATTTCCTAAACTCTTTTCATTTTTAATATTTCTTACATGGTATCAGCGCTAGCTAATCCTTGTTTGAGTGTTTGCAGGTTTTCTCATTTTTTGAAGATCTATTTTCTAACTCTTCTTAGAAGGATTTGAATTTTTTTGGGGGTTTGGTCAGGTTTCAAGTTTTATAACGATTCTCTTTTTCATAATATCATTGCTGACATTCATAACCTTGCTGACCTTCATTTCATTTATTTTAAAAAATAATTGCAGGCTAATAATTATTCTTACGCTTTTTCTTATAGTTGCAAGTTAATCATTTCTTTTGCAGGTTTTTCATCAGATTCGTGTTCTAATTTATTCAAATTTGTTTATCAATCATAAATATATTAAACTTTATATCAAAATTTATTCAAAATTTACTTAATCCTTTTTTAATAAAATTTGTTTAACATAAAAAAAAGTTCAAAGGAGTATACATTTGTTTTCGCTAAATTTTTCTAGATTTCTTCTTAAACCCACTTTCATTTTATCCATATAATCATAATTCCATTGCTAATTCATTATTTTATTGCAATAAAAAATTGTTTCATCAATTTAAACAAAAAATTAAATTTTTTAATTTTTAAAATTCTTGCATTTTATCCATTTACAATTCGCGCTAAATTACCTTTTTAGATTATTTTTTGCCGATTTCAACTTATATTTCAATTTATTTTAAATCATTATGTCAACTTTAATTCCAGAAATCAAATTAACAAGTTCCAATTATCACGCTTGGGAGACACATATAACTTTTATTTTTCGCTTTAGACATATTCTTGATGTTGCGACTAGTGCGGCTTCTGTTCCCGCAACTACTGCATCTAAGGCAAATATTGATGCTTGGATTACTAAAAATGACAAAGCTTTAGGCCTAATTGGCATTTCATTAAGCACATATTTATGTGTTAATTGTTCATTGCACTAAAGCTCATGCAGCTTGGTATATTCTCAAAAACACCTACGATAATGCCAATGAATCTAGAAATATTCAACTCCAAGAATAATTGGAGGATCTCATGTACAGTGATTTCAAAACCATGGATGAATTTTTACTTAAGTTTGATTCTATTTGTGGTCAATTAACTGGTTAAGGAGTAACGTTAACTACTATTCGTTTAATTCATATTGTTTTGAAAAAATGTTTACCTAGACAATTCCAACAATTCATTACTAATATTCACTCTCAATTAGCAATTCCTACTTTAGCAGCTCAATTTAATTATGTTGTCTTTCAATCTCTTTTACGTCAAGAAGAAGCTAAGTTGATTCAATTTGGCACACTTAAATCTAATGAACATGCTTTCATGTCTCGATTGCATAACAATAATCGTCATTCTAATAACAACTATAGATCAAATAATAATAATCATTCTAATAATCATAATTCTCGGCATAACAATAGTCATAATCATAATCATTCTAATGGTTATCATAATAATAGACCCCATTGTACTTATTGTGGGAAGGATGTTGATGTGACTAATAATTGCTTTAAGAAACAAAATCATGAGCATAATCAAACTAATCAAAAAATTCATAATCATAACTCTCATCAAGCTTTTTTTGTCCCGTTATGGGATGTCTAATCCTCACTATGATAATTCTGCTATTTGGAATGAACCATATGATGATAGCTATTCTTGGGATAACCCCCTAGATTACTATCTTCCTCAAGAAACAAATTTAATAAAGGATAATATTGTCTATCCTTGTGATGCATTCAAGTATGATGATTCTTACTCTTCTTTTGATGATATTTTAGAACAAGAAGAGAATATTATTTCTACCTTTCTTAATGTTACTTTACCTTCTTTTGACTCTCCTAGTGGAGATATGTGTATTGCTCAAAGTGAAGTTCATGATTTCTCTTATTTTGGTACTAATCATATGGTTGTTATGAAGGACAATACTAGTGATAATGGTGATGATACTAGCTCTACTCCTCTTGATGATGGTTCCATTACAAGTTTGCTTCATGCAACTGATGATTGTATTATTGATTCTATGATTGATTCCTTTGATGATTCACAATCTGATTTTTCTCTTAAAGATTTTACTGATTCATATCTAGGAGATCCCAATGATGGGAAATCTACTAGTTGTTATTGCCTTATTGCATGCTCAGGTGTTATTTCTTCTTAAAGTACAGAATGTACACATGTATTTAATGAATCTCTAAGAAATCAAAGTCAAGATTTGGGCTCTCCTCTACAAGCACCTACACCTTTGTATTGTCAAAGTGCTCCTTCCTAAGCAAAGAATCACTTCCTAAACAAACAAGTTGAAGAGATGCAAGCGACTCTCATCCGTTGCAAGAGAAATGATCTAGCTACTTCACGAAGACACTTTTTCAAGAGACATTTCAAAATCAGTGTAAACATTTGGGTGTGAAACCTATTGATCTAATCTCCCCAAGTAAAGATTAAAGGGGGGTGTTAGAAATTAATCTTTCCTTGGTGAACTATGTAATTAAAGGATAAACCAAGGTATCCTATATTGTTCTTGTCCTCTAGTTCAAGTGGAATGACATGTCACATTTTTTATATTTCTTTTAATAAGGAAATTAGATATTCCTCCTTAAGAGGATTCTCACACTTGACACACACTTAATATGAATGTGGCACTCATAGGACATAAGAGTTACATGCAAACTCATTCACTCATCTCTACTTAAGAGATGCCTCTACACACACTTCATAGTTGAAGGTTCTCACATGGTTCTCACAAGTAGTTCTTCTCACTATTTTCTATCATTCTCAAACTTGCTCTCTCATGTTGTAATGATCTTCTTGTTCACTTTCTCTCTCCTCTAGCCTTTTGTGCCTCATTTATATTATATTCACGAGGGGGTTTTCTTAGTTTTCCCCTTTCAAAAACATTGTCTCCTTGTGTTGATCTTGGAGAGATTTGATGATCTTGATGATAGTTCTTGAAACATCTTTTCGGTTATGGTAAAATATTTCTTTTCTGCTCACTCTTGGATTCTTTCCTAAACTCTTTTCATTTTTAATATTTCTTACAATAATCCTACTAAAAATTAATCTGAAATATAACAACATGATACTTGTTAATATGGTAAAGAAATCGAAAGAAAAATTACATACCTGAAGTGTATATGGCTTTATGGAAAGATGGTTCCAATTAAGCCTGGTACAACTAGAAAGTAAGTTCAAGAGGATGGAATTAGCAACATATATAACACAAGGAAAACACATCAACCACTCATTTCAACTATTTCAGATATGGAAAGGCTTTCTCATATACAATGGTGGCATCTTATAACTTCGCCTTGTCCATGGCCCCACAAAACAAATTGGACAATTTTGAGGGTCTACAATAACAAAAATTCTTATTGCCATCTAGGTGCTCAATTCATCAACATAACATTAGTATTGTTTGGATATCGAATTGATAGAATTATAGTATGGATTTGAATGTTTGACTCGATAGATGACACAAGATTGGTTTACTTTATAGACTTGCAAGAGACTTGATGAATGGCTAGGATTCAATCTGGAACCTAAAATATAATCCACAATTTAAGATATTAATGACATGTGGCATGCATAGAAAAATTCACATTATTTTAATTTTGTCAAAATAGTTATAATTTATCAACTTAATATGAGTGAGGAGCTAACAAATCTGATTGATTGATCAAGTGCTTCGATGGAAGAGATAATTATCAATAAATATGTATATAATTATAAATAAGTGATGAATAATTATTATTAGATAGATTAAGAAGATTAACCAAAAAAATTAAATAACTTGAGAATTCTTTAATTAAATTATTAAACATTGTGTCCTAAATGATAAGGTAATAATGTGATGAAGTAAATGATCATAGGAAACTAGGCCCCCGCTGATTAAGTGACAACTCAATGCAATAGATGATCAATTGATGTAAAGAACGATTAAAGATCCTAGGAGATGGTTGGATGAATAATTAATCAATAATTATTTATTAAATAGATTAATAAGATTAACCAAAATTATCAAAATAACTTAAGAATTCTTAAATGAAATTATTAAACATTAAATATCCTAAGTGATAAAATGGTGATGTGATTAATTAGATTATGATTGTAGGAAACTAGGTCCTAGGTGATTAAATGATGACTTGATACAATAGATGATAAAATTATTAAAGACCTTACAAGATGGCTCACAAGTTAACGAATCTGATTGATTGGTCGACAGCTTGCATGGAAGAGAATTATGAATAAATCTGTGAATAATTATCAATTGATGAATCAAAGGAGTGATAAGATTAACCAAAATTATTTGAATAACTTAAGAATTCTTTATTTAAATTACCAAACATTAAGTATGATAAGGTGATGATGTGATGAATTAGATGATGATTATAGGAAAATAGGTCCTCGGTGATTAAATGAGGACTCAATGCAGTATACGATCAAGTGATGTAATTAATGATTAGGGTGGCCAGTGAACGACTAAGAGATGAATGCAAAGGTGACATTATTTAGATGTCTGCAAGAGACATTCAAATGCTGAACACAACGTGTGCTGGGTCATATTGCTAGTGTTATACCATGTTTAGGTTATATTTATTAATAAATACGAAGCTATTAAGAAATAAGTAGTGAGGAATAACAAAATGAAGCTAGAGCTGAAACTAATTCCCAAATACAATGAAGTAACAATAACTAGAACACCACTAGTTCAAAAAAACAAAATGGATCACTTACGATATCTTTGAAAGGATGGTTTTTAAAGCCACGTAGAAATCTATATCCATTCAGCAATTGTGAAATGACCATCCTTCAAGTAACAGTCAGATCAGGGTTACCAAGAACCATTGTACTTTTCTAAAATTCAGAAAAACTAGCAAAGATACTATGATAGATTGATAAGTTCGTAGGTCTGTTGCAGTTAACACCGCTCTCCAAAGAGAGTAGGGATCCAAAACAAGAGACTGGCTTAAAACAAGTTTTTCTTGAACTCGCTAGGAAAAGGATATCAATCTTCACCTATGACGCAAGAGGAACCCTTCATGCTACCCAAACACACTTATGCCTGCAGTCTCAAACTCGAACGACACATAACATAACAAAGACTATATTATCAGATTAACAATTATATTGCATCCAAGAAACATAATTAATCATCAAATTTGCATATACACTCGATATCACGGCCCTCTGATAGCTTCTCCTCATGCTTGAAAACCATCACATAGTCTTAGCAAGTTCTTTTTCTCTACCAGCTCACAGCCTTTTATTCCTGTGTGCCCATTTGGGAGGCCTTTCTCTATCCCATCAACCCTCCCTTGCAGCCGTCTTCTTCACTTGGGCCACACTCCTTTTTGGGCAATGCTTCCTTATCACCCCCGCGCCCCCTCTTGATCACAGCTCCCCTTATTGTTCTATCCTGCACAGTCCTGTCTCTTCCACTTCTGTGCGCTCTCCTAACTTCCACACTGCCTTTCTTTTCTTGTGCACGCACCAAAAAAATTGCTCTTTTCTTTAATGCCAACCTGTCTTTCTTGTGCAGCCTATTCTTCTTTTCGCTTTGTCCTTGATCTCAGCGCCTACTAATGCTTTGTAACATCTTCCTACTCTCCCCAACATCTTCTTAGCACCATTTCATTTCTCATTTCTGCACTGCTTTTGTCACTTAGCCATTTTTATCTGACAGTTTATGTAGGTATTCTTTGCACTTCCCAGAGCATGGTCAAAACACAATGGACCACATGAACTATAGCCAAGATGAATATGAAGATATGCAACTGATGTAGTCCCTCTTCTTTGACATCTTCCGAAGACAACATACAGGCTATGAGGAAGCTGGCAAAGGTTGCGAAATCTAACCAGCTGCATGTGTCAAAATCCATTTTGTGCATCATATGGAGGCATTCTATCAAACATTTCATAAACCTGGCATACTTGAAGCAACACCTTTGGGAGAACATAATTGTAAACAGTGCTAACACAGTCAAAATCCAGAAGCTACAAACTAATAAAAATAATAATTGTAAACAGACAATAATTCTACCTTTCCCATCCTCCCATTCTCCAACGCACATGAAATCAGAGTCATGCTGCTTGTTTGGTAATCAATTTAATTGGTCAACAGCAGAAACATTGTGGGACCAATTCTGCAAAAAAATGGCATCGGCATTGTCAATGACTAAAATCTCTATAGACAATAAGAAATCCAGATCTTTACTCTTCTCTGTCTCTGCTTCTCCAATTCTCTATCGTAAGCTGGGGCCTATAATATGGTGAAACTTTAGAAAGATGATGACCACTAAACAAGCCCAAACTGAACACCAAACTTTAGAAATATTTTGGCCAGTGCTAATTGCAGGTGCGCTCGGGTACTCCTGCACCAATCTACGATACTCAAATATCTTTTACCATTGCAAAATGCATATTGAAGCATGTCACAAAGATTTATAAGCTCTTGACAACTTAAGATCACCATAACCATGCAGTCATTGCAAAAGCTCGTGTTTTCAAAATGGCAGCCAGCCAGGCAAGTGGGAATTCAGATGTATGCTCCAGAACACAGTGAAAATTAGCTTAAGGAAACTATTGATAAGCTAGAGCCAGGAGAAGAGAAGAGGTAGAATGCTACTCTACTTCGAGGGGCTCTCACTATCCCTAGAAATTGTATTTGACCCTTGTCACTTTGCTCCCTACTAATTAAGCATGTTCATAGAAAAGTTTCACCTTTTTCTTTATGGTTTGTTTCTACCAACATTTGATTTCCATTGATGCAATGTGCTTTTCTCTTTAAATTAGCTAATTTGTTATCATAAAAATATTGTGAAATTCTTACAAATATAACCTGAAGGCAATTAAATAGATGCAGCAATGCATTCACATTACACAAATAATAGAGCTACATATAAAGAGAACAATTTTTTTAACGAAGGATCAACACGGCATTTAGCCTTATTTGAAAGAGAATGCACTTTACATGTAACATTTTACATGCCAAGAGATTCCTCGTATTTCTCTCCTAGTATCTAGTTAAACCAAGTAACGGACTCTCATAAACAGCAGAGATATAGAGATGTATGTTCTTCACATGTAACATCATGCACTTCAATAAAACAAGCAATGGCCTCTCATAAACAGCACATAAATACATGCTCCTCACATGTAACATCACGCAATTCACAGAATTATGGTCTCTTGTACACTGCAAATTGGCATGTCATGTAACTCATTTCCTTACTTTCTCCTGCCCCTCAAGTTCTCTTTAACACCTATCATAGGTAGGGTTTTATAAAAGAGTAAATGACCAAATAGTAATTTGAATCCATGTATCTCTTCTTACTTTGATTTGAACCATCGAAAGAATAGCTATATGTAATTTCACATATTTCCCAAGCAAGAGCAATTTAATTTAGTCAATCAACTAAAAAATACTCAGTATTCTAATCAAACAGTTAGATTGAAGAAGTTAAGAATCTAAAATCCTTTCCACAACAGAACACCATATTTCTAAAAGGATTAAGCAGAGCAAAACAAAGGAGATAAGCATTAACAGATCTTGTCGCCTTGCACATCATTTACATAATCATACATTAATATCCAAAAGTTAAACCAAGTGATACTCTGCACCAAAGAATCCCAATTGTTGAGGAGACTAAGCTTGTCCTACTAGACATAAATTTCAGGGACTGGTGACATTGTATCTTTTCACATGTCAGAAATACTGACAAGCTGCTTAGTAATTCAAAACTGAGAATTGAATGATATTTTAAAAGATTGTTCCAAAATGCAAGATTACAATTACATGATGAAACGCGATCTACGATGATAACAGGCCCAATTACTTCGAACCAAAAGAGATAGAAAGTTTTGGACGAGAATTATTTTTTCCTAGCAATTTCATCTGTTTTGCACGTTCTTCTTCTTCTTCCATCTTTTTACGCCTCAAGGCCTCCTCTTTCTGCCGTTGAAGAGCCTCAAGTTCACGATAGCGTTCCTCTTCTTTCCGCTGCTGTTCAAGAGCTTCTCTTCTTTGTGCCTCTTCAACTTTACGCCTATTCTCTTCTAGCATTCTATCTAGTTCTTCTCTTTCTTTACGTGCTTGCTCCTGCATTTAAATTATATTATAGTGATAATATTAATTGCTATAGAAATACTCTAGTTTTTTCTTATTTTTAAGCATTGCACTGGCAAAAAATGACAATCATATCCCACTTACTTCCTTCCTTCTTGCTTCACTTAAAGCTTCTTCCTTTTCCTTTTCAAGTTGGACTGCAACATCCTGCACCATTTTCTTCCTGCCTTCTTCTATTCGTCTCTGTATTTCAGATTTTACTTCATCTGAGTTAAGTGCTTCTTCAACTCTCTTACGAATTGCATCTTCAACCCTTCTAGCTGTTTCTTCTTCCAAAAGCTTCAACTCTGCCTCACGTTGACGTCTGTAAAAACAAAGAGCATGTTAGAAAAGAGGAAACAATATATTGCTGCATATGTACATATAATTCTAACTGGAATCATTTTGTAAACATCTGCATGCCTGAAACGAAATCTAAGAAGCCATACACAGGCTTTTATAGTTGGATCCATTGTCAGCAGAAATCCTAACCTTTACCACACAGTAATCTGAATACAAGCTTATGCTTTTAAGGCATACCTCTACCAGATTCCTGAGCCAAAAAAACGATTTTTCAAACTCGTGAACAGTAGATAAACGAAGCAGCAATTGGATCATCAAATATAACAACTTGGAACTTAAGCAGTACCTTCCTTCAGAAAAATGCCTGCGGAAAAGCTTGTCAAGTAACATGTTCGAGGTATTTAAATGTAAGATAGGAAAATTTCCAATTTCGACATGCCCAGACTGATGTGACATTAAATATAACACAAAAAATCTGGCTTCCATAGGTCACTAAAGGGCACCAAATAAGAGAGATCAAAACATCCAAAGGCTTTTCACAGAAACTCTGTAATGCAAGATAATTTGCATCAACAGCATTTGACTCATTTATTTCTGCACAAATCTACGACAACTTCCCATTAAAAAGAAACATCCTTGAGAGTTAATTAAACAACTGAAAGATCTTTTGTTTGCTTGCATGGCCTGGACCTTGATTTAAAACTTTACATTGCTACTCTGTACATAAATGTATTATGCACATTTACCATATAGCAAAGATAATTAAGTTCAGATCTATTTCATCCAAAACGCTGAATACCAGATTATTTTTGGAAACTGAAGCAGAAAACATGTAAGTAATAGATTCATTTTCACACCAGCAGCTGTATTTGCTTTTACAGCCGAGGGCAGCAGAGTAAATGAGGTACAGACTCCGGAGACAACTCTCCTTAGATAGAGCAGAATTAATTTATGTTGATGAGCACATTAATGGAGGACTCAGGAAACATAAATCACTTATAATGTAGCAGTCTCTGAATATATCCATTGTACCAGACCAAGATTTTTTGACTGCAGCATATCAAAGATATTGCACAATAATCTCAACATATCTAAGCTGCACATAGATCAAGGTTAGGTATAAGATGAAAAATAAGATTACTTAAGCAGATACGGAAAAGTTTGAAGAAACACTATGATGAAATGTAAACAAGAACAACATTTCTTGCAGCCCCACAAAATACCATCCATCACATCTTGGTACACATAGCATTAAGATCAAGCAGCAACAGAATAAGCACTACTTCAATGAACATGGGGATGGAAAAATCTACACTGGCATGTTCCCACTATACTGAATGATCATTGAACAAGAAATCAAATTAGAAAAATACATTCTAAAAGACTTTTCCCGTCCTGAAAGAGATATTCATTAAAGAATCTGAACATAATTTATTTCTCTTTGAAAGGAATGCTATTTAGTTTCACAAACACAAACAGGTATATATTAAGAAAAAGGACTGAAAGCTATATCTAACACAAACATGTGCTCTTTTAAAAGACACAAATTGCATAAAATACCAAAACACCACCCACATGGACAGTTTCTAACTTCAACAATATGCTTAATAAATAGAGAAAAAACAAGATAGGGTTTAAAACTTTTCTATGTTTAGTGAGACCCACTTGAAGAGGGCAACATTCTACCTTTTCTTCTCTTCTTCTTCCTCCCGGAGCTTATCAGTAGTTCGCTTCCGCTCAGATAATCCAATGCTTGGACTTTTAGACTTACGGATAGGAGACCTTGAAGGGCTCCTACTCTTATTTCTCTTGTGTCGCCTTTCAGATGGTGAACGACTTTTATGCCTTCTGTGAGAAGGTGAAGGACTTCTGCGCCTGTCAAAACAAAAGAAAATTGTAAGTCAAATTACGTTTGTGAACATCAGAAAAACAAATAATGCCCTACGTTGTCGGACCATCTATTGTGACATCAGTTTCTCAATATAACATTTATTGTTACCTCCACTTTGATGTTATGCTAACCCTTGTGTGCTCCATCTTTATCACGTCATGGCTGGCCTTTCCTGATCAATCAGCCCAACAGAATTTATCTGCACCCATCTCCCGCTCTTTCCCATTTATTGGTTCACTCTATTTTCAGTTTCTGCCCATTTTTAGTTCCCAATTATATTTTGGGAAACCTATCTAATCAGTTCTTGCTTCCAAAAATTGTTTTTGTGTGACAAGGGACAATAGTTTGACATTCTAGTGTATATGCAGGGACGTGGACAACAAATTCAAGAGACCAAGAACTAATTGGTGATATTATATGAAGTCAAAGTTTCATCTACATTCATCTTACTCGTCTTTCACAGCTCACTCCTTTGTGTTTTCTCATTCTCAAGAGCCACCATACTGAAATGCTGGCTACAGAAAGATATAACCATGACAGGTTCAAGAATTGAAATGAAGGTATATATCAGTTTTGTACATCTCAGTGGGTACTAAATTCTTTCACACCTATGATAGCTCTATCAAAAATTTATGTATTTAGATATATAGTATCTTATAGAAGTTTAATGCATTCCTTAACACACAGATCCCTTTTCTTGAGGTCAGCCAGAAATTATTTTCAGAATGTTCCTCACTCACTAATATTTATAGTTCCATTTCCATTTATTAAATTAACAGTGTCCAATTCCAGTAATGGGTTTTGAGAACAATCAACACACTAAGAATATTATAATGGTTTAGCATTTTATTTGTTTCATTAACAATGCCTATTTATACTTCCAATTTCATTTATTAAATTAACAGTGTTCAATTCCAGTAATGGGTTTTGGGAACAACCAACACACTAGGAATATCACAAGGACTAACTATTTTATTTGTTTCATTGACCCTACCTCCCCTGATGCAGAAAGAATGTAGATGTGAATGATAAAAAAGGTGTACAAGGATATGAAGGCAGCAACAATCAATAACTTCAGGAAAGGGAGATAGCTACAAAAAATACAAATCAATCAGAACAAAAAGACGCATTTCTGATTTAAACTTTACCCATATACCCT
The DNA here is from genome assembly GCA_018584345.1 of Thuja plicata. Lineage (NCBI taxonomy): Eukaryota > Viridiplantae > Streptophyta > Pinopsida > Cupressales > Cupressaceae > Thuja > Thuja plicata. The sequence goes on from MU225840.1 coordinate 475,929, forward strand.
GGTGTCTTATTCCAAGAAACCACTTGCAATGACCACCTCTTACAAGAAATCACATTTAAAAAATTTATCCTGTCAAAGATCATAAACTTTCAGAAACTGCTGCAAAAGAGGTTTCTGTATAAAATCTGCATTATAAGGATTTGAATACTAAAAGTTCCCGCAACCCGTCATCAAGATGATTCACAAAGAAATAGAGAAATCTATATTTTGGTTCACAGTTCATGATCCATCATCAAAACTACTCAGAAAGCGCAATTCAAAATGTTGATTTTACAAGAACCCTTTAACAGTTTCTATCCAGAAACCCCTTTTGCAACATCTCCTCCAACTTAATGCAGAATCCATCAATAGTAATCATTAATCCATTAATCCTGTTAAGTTACAAATGGCAGCTTTGTAAGGTAAACAACGATTAAAACTTGACGCAAGGGCTATGGATGAGATTTAAGTAGCGAAGTGATACACACCTGTGATGAGATCGTGAATAAGGAGAAGGACTTCTGTCCCTCCTACTTCTCCTGCTCTGCCTGTGACTAACAGGCGATGGGGACCGTCTTCTCTTGTATGACGGAGACCTTGAAATGGTCCGAGGCATCTTTCTTCTCTCAGATGTTAATCTTCCTCCCTATTCTCAAAACCCTAATATTAAATCTCGAATATTGGCAATGATAATCCTGCACGATACAGAACAATAGATCTTTTCAGATTGAAGTTCCAATATAGTTGCCGAAAAATCAAATCCTAGTATGTGATATACACCTCACCTTCTACAATAACAAAATAGTTCACACATAGCCTTCAGGCAGACTAAGAACAAAACCCTAGAATCCTCCAACACTGCTGTCAAAAAAAGACTTTTCTCAAAACGCATCCATTCGTCAAGCAACAACTGAATAAAATCGGCACAAAATAACATGATTACTAAATTCATCTAACGTACCTGCATAAGTAATTGAGATGAAATTTAACTAGGGCATTTGGGTATTCCATTCAAATCCTAAAAACACTGAAGTTACTTTATTCTTGGCATACTCAAATTTCTTATCAAAAAAAAAAGGACAATTTGTGCACATTGAAAAATCAATTACAGAAGCCCATTAATCATTTTTTTTTAAATTGATCTATAATACAGCGTTAACTAATGGTAACCACCGTATCCAAACATCAAATGCCCTACTAGAATTCATTAAAAAAAGACAAATATCAACGATTATTTGGCTGTTATAAACGTAGAAAATTACAAGAAAGTATCAAAAATTACCTTAGATATTCAGCGGAAATCCGTCTGCAACTGAAAACGAAGAATTTGAGATAGGCTAAGACGATGTTTTAGATCTATGAGTGAGTGCACTGACAAAACAGAGAAGATATTTCGAAGTAACCTTTTCCCTTTCCTAATTATTGAACAATTTAATTCTGACTATTATGCCGATATAGTCGGGTTGGTTCGGGCAAGGCACGGGAAGACTAAATTTATTTTTAGGGATGGAATTGAGCGAAATGAAGGATATTGATAATTTTGTTATTTTTTAATTTACCTAGTTATTTTTTTCTTTAGTCAAGGGGACCATGCTTCAAGATTGAATTTGTGGAGTCATGCTAGTGTCAACCTTTTTGGCTTTTACTCCCTTTCTAGCTTTTACTCCCTTTCTCTTGGGAGGTATATATGCTGTGGGTCACTTTGAGTAACCACAAAGGATAGGGTTTTACAAAAAAAAAAAAACAATGAGTGCTAATGAAATGAAGTATAGGAGGATCAAATGGCTTATTTTTATTTTAAATTGTAATGTTGTGTAAGTTATGAGGAAAATTGTTCATTATAGGTGTTAGATTTTTTATCTTATTCAATTTTATGTTTAAAATAATTTGTTGTAATAGTACGGTAAGTTAATAGATTCTATTAGGCTAATCAGTTTCTTTAGAGGTCAAACCAGAAGAGGGATGGATCAAAGTAAATTTTGATGGGGCCTCAAAAGGCAACCCAAACCCTTCTAGTGTTGGATATGTGTCAAGAAATAGTTCAAGAAGTATTGTTGCTTTGGGTGTTAGAAGACTCCCATAAGGGACTAATAACGAAGCAAAGGCGCAAGCAGTATTATAGGCAGTTTGCATGGCCAAAAAATTATATGTTGCAAAGTTGCACTTAAAAAGCGATTCATTGATTATCATGAATGAAATAATCAAAGATAAAGCTTTAGCATGGAATTTAAACAAATATATCAAGGTGATTTGCAATTTTTTAAATACTTTCAAAGAACTCAAAATATTTCACGTTTTAAGGGGGAGTTATGAGTTGGTAGACAAGCTTTCCAAGGTGGTGGTGGCATCAAATAGTTTCGTGCGGAGAAAATATTGGAGGACTATCGAGATTTAAATCTTGATTCTCTAGATACGCAGTACATTGTCTATGGTAGGTTGCAATTTTGATATCGCAAGGTGACATGTGAGTCATTACTTCAAGGCATTTTATGGGAAAGGTTAGATTTATTTCCCAAGGTTTGTAAAGAAGTTGAGAGTAAGTGAAGAGAAAAATTGCAATGAGGTGGCAGATATTGTAGAGAGGAGAAGATTTGGAAGGTGGTAGAAGTGAAAGATAGAGGTCGGTTTCACCCTCCTCACGCAAAAGCAACTTTCCTTTATTGGAAAAATCTAAGAGAAGCATTTGAGTGTTTTCAAGGAATAGAGGAGCCAAAGTTTTTTTATAGATTCTTGATATCTTGTTGGGAGAAGAATTCATTAGTACAGATACAGGATCAATGTAGAAATTATGTCCATGCTTTAAGCCTAGGGACTGGAATTGGGTAGTAAAGAGAGTCAGAATGGGTAATGAATGAATGTGTCAAAGAGTGGTTGAATGGAATGAGATCTCTTGTGGCAATGGTCATGTGTGAAAAGGGTATTTTGGTGTGACACGAGGACTGGTTGCAAATTGGCAAAAATGATCAATCCATTAGCCCGTTTATAATCTAGAGTGTGTTCACAAACAAAGAGGAGAATAAAATACAAGCATGAATGGGTTGGGAGGCACTAAAATATTTTCTCATAGAATGGGAGGTTGCGAGGCATGCAACTAAAAATGCAACAAAGAAGAAAGGAGAGAAAAATTTGAAATTTGATCCAAGGGATACTAGATTAATAGGCCTCTCGTGCCAGTGTAGGAGAAAAAACAATAACACTTTATGTGTGTTGTTTTAGTGTTCTTTTTTGTTTTGTGAGATTTCATCTCTCTGTTTTGAAAAAATATGATATTTTAGAAGTTTTGGTTGTGGTTGCTCGGTTTTGTCATCCCTTTGTTCATGTTGAAATTTTGACAGAGTAATGGTGGTATTATATGATGTGGGGTTGGGGAAACTATTTAAAAAATGTTTATCTTTGTATATGAGTCGAGTGTCAAATGAAGGATAGTTTTTGAGCTATTACAATCAGTATGCCCAATTATTTTGAATGTATTTGGGTTGGTATAGTGGAAAATGACATGAGATGATGTCAGTCGAATAGATTAGGGTTATTCAATGGTGTTCTTGAAGGTTTAAGCCATCTCATAATCTACTTATATAATGTTTACATTTGAAATTAATAAAAAATATCCAAACTATTACCGATCAAAAATAATGTTTTAATAGAAGATTATTTATTTTTAGTGATTATGTAGTTTTGTAGCGTATAAAAGGGATAAGTTAATGTACATCTTCTAAGCTGGCTATGTCACCCTTCATTAGTCAATGCATGAACATTATTGTTTAGAAAAGAAAGCTTTTACCATTGAGAGTAGAAATGAACCTTGTTTATTTCTACTAATGTTACTTTTGATAAATCATTGTTTATCAACTCAAGTTTTTCATATCATTTGAATCCCCATAAGGAGTGGTTATCTTCCTACCATGCATATGATGGAGGAGAAGTGCATTTGAGTGATAATAGTTTGTATTAAATTATTTCTCATGAGAGGGTACAATTATATTTTCATAGTGAGAGGGTGGCAAATTTTTTGCATATTCCTAGACTTACTAGAAATTTTGTTTTTTGTTTCCAAGTTGAATGATTTAGGGATGCATGTGAGATTTGATATTTCTAGTTGTAAGTTGGTGGGAGGGAGTTTGGTGGTTGCTAAAGAATATTGTGTCTAAGTCTAGGATAAAAATTAGTATAAATTATAAACAAGCCAACCAAAATCTCTAGGAAACACTTTAGGACTCAATCTCAACAACACAGTATGTAAAATTAATGCATAAAATGAATGAATAAATAATCATATACACCATCATACAAAGACCTTGGTTATCTCCACTACTCTTCTCAACTTTCATGAAGTATTGTAGCGTTGATCTTAGTATATTGTATTATAGTACTAATTTGATAGTGTAATCACATGAAAGCTTGAAGATTGTGGTTCTTGAATGATGATGAATTCTTGATAAATCACTAGCTAGATAACAATATTTTTTGTAATAATTGAGTAAGTAGTGTTTGGCTTGATGAAATATGATTGATTTTATAGATGCTTCAATATCAATCAATTGTGGAGATTTGATGAAAAATATTGAAGATCAATGGATGAGACTCAATGAGAAGAACATATTGAGCTATAACTAGAAAATAATTGATTGTGTGATGTAGTTGAGCGAAATTGGTTAACCAGATGAACTTGAAGTGAACGAGAATGATAGTTCAGAGGTGGAAGTGGAGACATAATTAGCAATAAATAAGTAAAAATTCTTCAATTATGTGCTGGAGAAGATAAAAATAAATAAAAAGATTTTATTTATTTTTTGAAGAAATTTATTTTAAAAATTCAATAATTAAATAAATTATAAAAATACATTTAAATGTAGAAGACATAGTTAGCGAGTTAAAATAATTATTTTACTAACTAACTTTATCTTCTATAATTAAATTAATTATTTTAATTTATTCAATCATTCATTTCTTAAATAAATCTCTTCTAATAATAAATAAATAATTATTTCATTTATTTCCCATAGGTTTGTGAATTAACTAATTTATTTATTTATTTTTTTCTAATTTTTTTCTCATGCACATAAATTAAAAAATCGATCTATTTTTTTTTCTTATGCACATAAATAGCTAATATATTTGTTTAATTATTTTCTAATTATTTCCATCATTCAAATTAATTAAATAATTTTAATTATTTAATTAATTATTTTTCTTTGATAATGCTATCAGGTGTCAAACTCATTGACCCATGTTTCATGAACACTCATTCACAAGAACCCATCTCCCATGAGAATGAATGGAACACTTAACACTCATCATATCTAGGGGATGCTCACAGGGGGGAAGCATCACACATTCCTAGGAGGTCACTCATCCCAGTATTGCTCCAACTCAAGCACGCTTAACCATGGAGTTTCCTCCAAGCTTAAGCCCACTTAGCTTACTATCTCATTTACAAATGGGTGGCAACCAGGATAGCAAGCTAAGTGTACTTAACCTTGGAGGAAACTACATGGTTAAGCGTGCTTGAGTTGAAGTAATAAGTTGGGATGGGCGACCTCCTAGGAAGACCTGATGCTTCACCCCTTTGAGCATCACCTATGATGCAAGAGCATCTTAGGTTCTTGGCAATCTTGCATCAACTAAAAATATTTATTTTATATTTTCTAGTTTGTTTGTTGTTGAGTTTCTTTCAGAGTTCCTTCTATTTGAATCATTTGTTGTTATGCACCTCATGAAGTGTTCATAGCATCATGTTTTACCTTCACCTAGGTTCTCACCTCTATTGGATTCTTCAAATTTGAGATATCTTGGATTTCTGGCGGAACATCTATGTTCTTCATATTTCACAGCCAGTTTGTATTTTCTGATCTTGCGAAGGATTTTCCTGATTGGTGAAGCTTCATGGCTCATATCTCAAGGATTATATATATATGGATAGCCTACTTGTGGATTCTCTCATTATATTTTATCTATTTGTAAGAGATTATTATGCTTTAGGTCCTGACATATAATATTTTATCTATTTACATAAGAGATTCTTATGGTTTAGTTCCTAACCCTTAATTGTAGAGGATTCATCAGGATAGCTCAGAGAGGAAATGCTAGAGGTGGAAGGAGAGATGCAGATCTAGTCATGTTGGATATACTGAGATAGATTGTTGTAACCACCCTAATTTGGTCTACTCTAACTAGAGACCCTATTTGCCATAAATGTGATCATACCCCTAATTATGTCAATCCAACTATTTGATTATTGGCATAATTCATCAAAATCAATTTAATCTCATAAAATCAAAGTGATTTCATCACTAACTCAAATTAATTACCTTGACCTATTTAAATCAAATCAACCCAATTAAATCCTTGGCTAAAGTAATTAATTTAAAGGAATTACAACTGATCACTTACACATGGAAAGTCAATCCATGAACCAATGAGAGTTCACTCACTTGGATCACTCACATGGATCACCAAAGATTCAATCCTCACCTCTCCTCAAAAGTTGATCTCAACCACTCATTTCTCAAATTCTTCCATAAAAGGTTTGAATTTTGAGCTCAATTGGGTCCCAATTCTTAGAATATTAATTGCATCCTTATGTTGTCATTTTGTTTCATAATCTCACATAGATAATTAGATAATCTTCATTTGTGCTTCAATTGAATCTTCACATCACTTTTAAGCATGAGCGACATGCTAATTAGCTTCATTTCTCAATAAATATTTCATTATAGGACTGAATGGGTCACTGATTTAATGTATAATCAGAGGGCAATTATAGATTAAATCATACTCTTCTTATATAGGAAGCAATATGTTGATTTCAATGGTTTCCTTATGCTTTTCATTTTATTTTCATATTTATAACCATTGATGCAATGAAATATTGAAGTGTTGTGTTGCAGCTTGTAGGTAAATAATTCACACAGACATTTCTAGTGCCCGCCATGGGGAAAACCCCCATATTTCTCACCAATTTGAGCCAATTATTCATCTTTTGTTCTTAGTTTTTGGGTGCAGACTCGCATTTGGAAGCAAAGGATCACATTTAGGAGTAAAGGATCGCATCTTGGAAAGAAGCTCGCATCTTAGATACCCTGCATCGCATCCTGTTGATCTTGAGTTTTTTCTGGTAAAATATTGCATCATGTTAATCCCAAATCGCATTTAGTATAAAGGCTCGCCTTTAGGATCTTTCATCACATTTAGTAATTCTTGTATCACATTTGGGAAATAACATCGCATTAAGGTTCAGAGTCATAATTGGTTAGTCTACTGGCATGTTTGATAAATTTGACAACTAATCAATTGACTTTGCATGTTTTTGGATGGATCTTATCATTTGAGCAGCCTAATGAGTTATTGCAGGACGTTGTTGAAGACTTATTTGGCCAAGAAGATGGAGTAAAACTAATAACAAGTGGTTTTGTAGGTTGCCTTGCGCGTTTCAACCAAACTTTTTTGCAATTTGAGGAACTTAACACATTTTCTATCCACTTCATAACTTGATTAGAGAAGTATGCTCTTTTCCTTCATGGAAAATCAGAACCTCAAACATCAAGTTAAGATTTGAATAGAAATTGGAGGAATAAACTTTAAATTTCTCAAAAGTGATTTTGGTTAATTTCTTTAAATAGTAACCTAAATTTCTAGATTTGAATTCGATTCTTAGTCCAACTAGAGGATTATGCTCTTTTCCCAAGTTGGAAAATTGGAAACTCAATATGGGGGACTAGGTTTTGAGTTTAATAATTCGAGGGAAAGAACTTGCATGATGTGCTTGATAGGAGAAAATGGCATGGATAGGAGAGTATGCTCTTCTTCCTTGTGAAAAATCATAAATCTAGACTCCTAAGCCGCCAATCCTCTTTGTTTATTTTAACTTTAGAGGGCCTAATGGTTGAGGAAAAAATCTCTTGGGAACGACCCTAGTGAGGACAGGTGAATTCCAACCCTTCCATCCCATTGTAATCAAAATGCTTCCTTGAGGCCAAAGTCTCAGAAGACATAATCATTTTTGTCCTTGGAATTGTGACTATCATTCCTTGGACATGCTTGGATGTGTGCAGAGTGGAGCTTCTTAAATCTTGCTTGCAAGACTACACTCTTCTAAGTACTCGTAGGGCTATACACCTTAATTTTTCCTTGTGCAATTCTATGGGGGACGGTTGCGAATGGATGCCCAGATTAAAACACTTTGTAGTTAAGACCACCTGATTCATCTCCAAAAGGTGATAATCTTTGTGCAAGTCAAATAGTAATTTCCCCAAGATACTCGTCATTTCATGCCCTCACTTGTGTTTGGAGTCGTATAATATGACATCATGAATGGAGCCATTGTGTTCTTAGTGATGGACATATTCTGTTTAGAATTTGAGTGTGTACCTAAGTCGAGAAAATATTTTCATGCTACGCCATATATTCTAGGGAATAGGTGTGTTTGGTCACTTAACAACTTGCTTGATGTGTCAAAATTGGAATAACAAGATAAACATCTCCAAACAAACAATATTTTGACAATCACAGACATCTATGTTGTTCAAAAACACTTTGGAATTCATCGGACAGACCCTGGAGTTGAACAACTTTTCACGTTCTTCAAGATAAAGTGGCCAAAATCAGGAAAACCATCAAAGAGTCACATTTGGTCAGTCCTAGATCGCTTTTAGGATACAAGCTTGTATTTGGGAAACAAGCTCGCTTTTGGTAAATCCTGGCTCACATCTTGGAAACAAGATTGCATCTAGGAAGAACAAGCTCGTATCCTGCATATCTAAGCTCACATTTGGTCATTCGTATCTAGGACAGAGGTCACTTTCACACATGTCAGACTTGAAAACTCTATATTTTTTGATACCCTTATGGCTCTTCAGCCTGGTTTTGTTGTTCTTGTTGGTCCGCCTGATGTTGTTTCTCAATCTATTTGGAAGTCTACCTTGCATGTCATTTAGGATTATCGTAATTGATACCAAATCATGTTGTCGCTTCACTAAACAAATCTTCTTGGTTCCTAGATCACTATTAGAGCATTCTAACCCTCTGACGTTGGAATCAATCACTTCAAACAATCAAACTTACTCACCACAACTTGGACAAAGGTATTTGGACAATTCAGAATTCCTTTTGATACAATTGGAATGCTTTTGACAAAATTGAGACCTTGCTTTCATGGTTAACACGAGAAGTAAACAATACCTTGCTGATGATTCAAAAAGACCTCCAAGATTGCTTAAATTTCTACAAGGAGAGACATCTAGAACAAACCCCCTCTTTGATCAAGACTCACCTGAAATGGATGCACCTAATCATGAATGGAGTGTTGCCTTTGAAGAATATAGCCAAGAACATGATGAAAGGGAAAGTCAAGAAGAGAGAAATTGTGACCGTCCTTTGTTTAATTCAGAAAGTGATGAGGACATATCAAAAGAATAATACAACAAACTCAAACAAAGTAGGAAGTTTCAAAAGACTTTGGGAAAATTCATTGGAGAAGACAAAGAAAAATACTTCCTTCACTCAGCTTCTCTTAGAGTTAATCTTCCTAAAGACTATGATGTTGAGAGATTGAAAGAACAAGAATTATAAACACCTATATCCATACTCTCGAAATAACTATATCAAATGCAAATGGAACTTGCGGCACTCAAGAAAGAGAAGACTAAACCAACAAAGAAATACTTCTTGGAGCACATATATTTGTTTCCTTTCAAAAAGAGTATAAACATGGTTTTGTTCCCACCTAACATGGCACGACCCAAATATGACAAATACATGGGATAAACTGATCCACATGACCATGTAAGAGAATTATGTTCCCTAAGCATATAATACATGCAAAAACTAACATACTTGATGAGACTATTCCCAGGAAGTCTAGGTGGAAAATGCAATGGAATGGTTCTCCAAACTGATACCAAGTGTGCAAACATTTGAGGAGTTAATTCAAATATTTTTCCAACATTACTCCTACAACATACAACACAATGTTACCATGATGGATCTTTGCAACACAAAACAATGAACAAGTGAATCCTTCACACACTTTTTCCAACGATGGAGGAGAATATTTGCATGGTACTCAAGACTAATATCTAAATCTGAAAAGATGGAAATATTTGTAAACAACTTAGTATCTGAAATGAACTATGCTCTACAAATGCAAGATTCTCCTAGTTTTGATAGAATGATAAAGAACACCATTCATGTTGAAGAATTTATGGTCAAGAAAGGAGAGATCACACTCCAAAGTGACAATAAATCCTCTAACAACTATAACAACAAACCTAAATGGTGGAACAAGAACAAAAATGTTGTTAATGATGGAATGGTTGAAGCCTCAAATACAAACGTTAAACCAACTATGTTTAATCTCACAAACAGTCTACAAGCAAGCAAAGAAGCTAAGGTAACAACAACAATACCAAGAGCAAACACTGATACCAACAAGAATAAGCCATGGACATATAGACCACGACAAACATTTAATCCACTGGGAAAACCTCTTGAGATTGTTTTGAAGACTCTCTTAGATAACAAAATCATCACTATATCATATTCAAAACCATGGGAACCAGAAGTAAAACCAAGGTGGTGGAATGATAATGCCTATTGTGAGTTCCATGAGAATAAAGGACACAAGACCAATGGTTGTGTTAAACTCAAGCATGTTATACAAGATCTCATTAACGGAGGCAAGATCAAAGTGGAAGGACATACATCTAATAAGGATCATACTGTAACATATAATAAACCATTTCCCAACTATGAAAAAGGAGAAGCCTCTAAAGAAAAAGGAAATGAAGTCTATTACACCTATTCCCATAATGATAATGTGATCAATATGTTGGACATAAAAAAGGAATCAGTCAATGTGATCAATATCAAAGGTGTCAAGGACAAGTCAGAACATTCAAATACGGTAACACAAAGCCAAGCACAAATCATGATTAAGGGGGTTAATTCCTCATCCAAACATGCAACACCATCTAAACCACCTATTGTCACAATTCCTAAACCAGCAACGTCAAGACAAACAGTTCCCGTACCATCTGCTAACTATAACTTGGTAGACTAATTGCAAAGGACCTCAGCTCAAATCTCAATATTTGAGTTATTAAAGATCTCTTCAGTGCATAAGGAAGTTCATGAACAAGCCCTACATTCTACAAATGTTTCAAAATACATAGATGTGGACAAGTTCTAGGAAATGGTCACTCACATATCAGCTCCACATTGCCTCTCCTTTTTCAGAAGAAGATGACAAATCTTTTACTCATCCCCATAATCAACCCCTTCACATTGAATTTTTGATCCATAAACACTATGTAAAACATGTATTGATAGATGGAGTCATGGGTTTGAATATATGTACTCTCAATCTGATCAAGAAATTGGGTCTTTTAGAACAAAAAATTGATTCAAGAAGTAAGATAACCATCAAGGCTTATGATGAAGAGGAAAGATCATCCAAAGGACTAAATTTTTTACCAATAAGAATAGGACCAATTGTCTCTCCTTTTTCAGAAGAAGATGACAAAAATTTTACTCATCCCCATAATCAACCCCTTCACATTGAAGTTTTGATCCATAAACACTATGTAAAACATGTATTGATAGATGTAGTCATGGGTTTGAATATATGTACTCTCAATTTGATCAAGAAATTAGGTCTTTTAGAACAAAAAATTGATTCAAGAAGTAAGATAACCATCAAGGCTTATGATGAAGAGGAAAGATCATCCAAAGGACTATTTATTTTTTACCAATAAGAATAGGACCAATTGAACGCAATGTGATTTTTCAAGTTCTTGATCTACCATTGGCCTATAACATATTGCTAGGAAAACCTTGGATACATGAAATGCAAGCAATGCCATCTACTTACCACCAATGTATCAAATTCTCACAGAATGGGGTGGAAGTAACAATTACTGCAGATTCAAGCTACACTTGCAACAATGTTAAGGCAAATAGTATGGTTCCTCTCAATAAGGAAGTTCCAAAAGAGTTCCCAGCTGAAACTGAGCTAAAGACATGGTGATGAGAAGCTTTGGAAAGACACTAAAACTTGAAGAAACTAGCATGGGGGAATAAAAACTAGACACAACACCATCATTGGCTAATATTCATGTGTCTCCAAGATCATATGGAAAGCCATCCCCCTCTTTTACACCTGCTACATAAAAAGAAAAAAAACATTCATAAACCAACTGGTATGGTTAGAGCCTCTACTTCTCAAGAGGAAGAAAAATAAGATAAAGCAGTCTTCACTTGGCCCTATGAAGAGGAAAAGAGAGAAAATGAAGTAAAATATGCTGAGATATCTCCTGAAAAATATGGCAAAGGTTATGACCTTCTTAAACAAATAGGATACAAAGGGAAGGTACCTTTAAGAGATAAAGGAAAGGGACTCATTGAGCCTATCCATATGGAATTCAGAGACACTAAAGACAAAACATGACTGGGTTTCAATAACAAATCAGAACACCCCACCTCAAGAGATGGTCCAATATTTGATAAAGGAAGTGATGAAGAAGAGGAAGAGACATAACTCATACCTTGGACATATGAAATATTACTTCACATTGGTACTGAGAACCCATAATACCAAGGAGAGTGGTATGTACCTATTTTTGGAGAAAAACTAGAGCATCATGTTCCTTTGTTGTCACAAACCAACATCCAAGAAGTAGAGGAGGAAGAAGAAGACCCTCTGGAAGTTCAAAAAATGTAAGAATCTCGTGAAGAAATCCCTCATCAACAAGAAGAAGACATACACAGAGAAGAGGAAGCAAGTATCTCAAACACTCTTGAAGAATCCTCTCCTGTAATACAACAAAAAGATGCACATCCTAACTAGGGGAAATTAGTGAAAATTTCACATGTCCTAGATCTACCACACTTTGATCTTCAAATGGCTAATAAGATACACCAGATAACTATTGTTGAGTTTTTAAACTGACCTAATGACAATATCTTAGGCTCGCATGATTATGAATGGGATCATATGTTTGATGCTACCATGGACATTGAGGTAGATGTAATTCATAAATTTGCACCTTTATTAGAAAGAGGAAAAATTTCTAACACTACCCATAATATTATTGTTGTCACAGAATTGGATGAGATGGTGATGCCTAGGATTATTGATGAAGATACTAGAATCTTACTAGGACTAGAAGAACTGCAAAGGATACAAAATATGAGTTCCAATATGATAAGAGAAGAAGGATAAAGCTCAATTGATGAGTCTCTAGAGTTAGGTCCACATAACACTAACAATGACCCTAATAATGACAATTCGACTCTTCATGATCTAAACACTATAGAATCTGACTTAACAAAACATGTCTTGTCAGTTACTAGTTTTGACGTTGACACGATGTTGTCCTTAAAAGCCTCTGAATCATTATCTTGGTAAACCTAGACCTTATTGATTGAACTGACTCAGACCCTAATCATATCATGAACTTTCCCAATGACTATACTTTGGCCTAATATCTAAATGCTTGTGAAACCTATCCCTCTTCTACCAATGCAAGGAGCGTGAATCTGATAGAGGAGGATATCAAGTTTCTTAGTCACAAATTAAAAAATAAAAAGAAACAAAGAACTGATGGTGAAAACCATGTTGTGGCAGTATCAGATTCTAAAATAGTAAAAATAAAAGACGTATCTGATGGTGAAAACCTCTCAAAGGTACCAAAAGATGATATTCTTGATATCCTCCCTGAACACTTTCAAGAAAGATCTTTAGTACTGATAGAGCCAACACAACCAGTTAATTTGGGCACAATAGAAGCTCCTCAATTTGTTCATCTAGCACAATCATTATCAAAAGAAGAAAAGATAGTTTACTGAGTTTCTCAAAGAGAAAAAAGATCAACTTTGCATGGTCTTATACTGATATGCCCAGACTAGATCCTGAGTTAATAATGCATCATTTATCTATAGCCCCTGGAATTAAACTTGTCAAACAGAAACTAAGAAAGATGCACCCACATGTGGCATTATTGGTAAAAGAGGAGCTGGAAAAAATCTTAAAGGATGGATTCATAAGGGTCATCGCTTATGCAAGATGGGTTTCCAATGTAAAATCGCTTTCTAAAATAGATAAGACTATCAGAATTTGCACATAATTTAGAGACTTAAGAAAATCTTTCCCTAAAGATGATTTTCCACTGCCGAATATTGATATGATTATTGACCTCACAACAGGATATGTGATTTCTTCACTCATGGATGGATTTTTAGGTTATAACCAAATAAAGATTGCTCTTGAAGACCAGAAAAATATAACATTTACATGCGCATGAGGAACATTTTGTTGGAACGTAATGTCATTTGGACTCAAGAATGTTGGAGCTACGTATCAACGAGCTATGACGACAATCTTCCACTACATGATACACAAGAACATGGAGGACTATGTGGACGACACATTAGCCAAGTCAAAGATAAGATCAAATCACATTGAAGACTTGAGGAAGATACTAGATTGGATGGAGCAATTTCAACTAAGACTCAATCCAAATAAATGTGCATTTGGAGTCCAATCAGGGAAGCTCTTAGGGTTTATTGTGTCAGCTAAAGGAATTGAGGTGGACCTAGAAAAGGTAACATCAATAATGGAAATACCACCTCCTCATAATATTAGTCAAATGAGGATGCTTCAAGGAAGGATTCAGTCCATCAGAAGATTCATGTCACAACTAGAAGATAGAGCGCAACCTTTCACAAAATTGTTACATAAAGGAGTCACTTTCAAATGGGATGGACATTTTGAGACTAATTTTAAAGAATTAAAGGACTATCTGGTTAATCCTCCTATTCTCATGGCGCCTATTCACAGAAAACCATTGCTACTCTATATTTTAGCCATGACTACATCGCTTGGAGTATTGCTAACCCAAGAGGACGAAAACAAAAAGGAAAGGGTGATTTATTATATAAGCAGGACATTGATGTCTTATGAGATCAACTACAATATCATTTAAAAATCTTGCTTGGCAGTTGTTTTTGCATCCCAGAAGTTGAGACACTACATGTTGTTGTACATAGTGAAACTTATCGCCAAGATTGACCCTCTCAAATACCTCTTGAGTAAAATATCATTGACAATAATACTAGAAAAATGGGTCTTGATACTCAGTGAATTTGATATCGAGTATGTAGACATAAGGGATATTAAAAGGATAAGTGCTAGCCAACCAGCTAGCTGATTCACCATTACAATATGCAACACCTTTGATTATAGAATTTCCAGATGAGACAATCATACATTTAACAAAATATCCTTGGAAGATGTATTTGATGGTTCTTTCACACAACAAGGATCTAGAGCAGGGGTACTATTTATCACTCCTCAAGGCTACAAGATACCTAACATGTATAAAATGATGTTTTCATGCACCAAAAACATCTCAGAATATGAAGCACTAGCAAATGGGCTCAAGCTAGCTATTGAATGGAAAATCATAGAGTTACATGTATATGGTGACTCTCAACTCATTATCAACCAAGTAAATGGGGAATATCAAACAAAAGATGAGAATTTGACGCCTTAAAAATAGATGGTGGAAGAGTTTGAAAAGTAATTTTTCTTCATCACATTCCAACAAATTCCAAGAATAGAAAATAGAGCTACATATGCTTTGGAAATGCTAGTATCCATGTTACAACTGGAGGAGCACCAATTCCGCTATGATTTCTTGGTGGAAGAATTATCCTTTCCTGCATTTGATTCACCTAAATCCAAAGTTATTTGTGCCTTAAACGCCCAAGACCAATCCAAATATGCCAAAATAACTACTTATCTTACAGATCAAACCTTACCTAATGACTTATCTAGGAATGAAAAATAAGCCTGAATTAGGACAACATCATGTTATGTCCTCATTACTACTAACTTATATAGATGACGTCTTGACGGAATGCTACTTAGGTGTTAAGAACAAGGAGATTATGACCGCGCATTAAAAGAGGTCCATGAAGGTGTATAGATAATCTTATTTGATTCACCTAAATCCAAAGTTATTTGTGCCTTAAACACCTAAGACCAATCCAAATATGCCAAAATAATTGCTTATCTTATAGATCAAACCTTATCTGATGACTTATCCAGGAATGAAAAACAAGCCTAAATTAGGACATCATGTTATGTCCTCATTACTACTAATTTATATAGATGAGGTCTTTATGGAACGCTACTTAGGTGTTAAGAACAAGGAGATTATGACCACGCGTTAAAAGAGGTCCATGAAGGTGTATGTGGACCACACTCAAATGACTTTTCATTGGCTAAGAAAATTTTATGAGTTGGATACTATTGGTCTATAATGGAAAAAGATGTCGTACAAACATTTCACAAATGTCAAACACATGGAAACCTTATCAATGCTCCAACCAAAGAACTTATACCATTTATAACACACTGGCCATTCTAGCAATGGGCCTTTGATCTTGTTGGACTTATTTATCCTAATTCTTCAAGTGGACACAAATACATTATCACAACCATTGAGTATTTCACAAAGTGGGTCGAAGCAGTGTCGCTAATCAAAGCCACTAGAAAACAAGTTGCTATGTTCATTTTGAACTACATCATGTGTAGGTACGAGATACCCTCATCTATTGTCATAGACAATGGGGGTAGTTCAAGAATCAAGATATGGATGACCTTTGTACATAATTTCACATCACTCAGCATTGTTCTTCAATCTATTATCCTCAAGGTAATGGATAGGCTGAGGCTTCGAACAAGAACATTTTGAAAATCCTACATATAACTATGAGTAAGTCTGATAGAGACTAGCATTTGCAATTAAATCCAACACTATGGGCCTATAAACCAAGTATCTGAACACTAATAGGAGCCATGTCATTTTCTCTAGTCTATGGCACAGAAGTAGTGTTACAAATTGAAGTAGAAATTCCTTCTTTGCGAGTATCTCTCCAAGGTCTTGTCACAGATGAACAATGCCGCATTGATAGGGTTCACACACTAAAATTGTTGGATGAGCGTAGACAACAAGTGTTGATCACCTCAAGGTATACCAGAAAAGGATGTCAAAAGGGTACAACAAAAAAGTAAAGCCACAAAAGTTTCAAGTGGGAGATCTCGTTCTAAGAGGGAATCCTAAGAATCAGCCAAACAGAGAACAAAAAGGCAAGTTTGAACCCAACAGGCTGGGGCCTTTTTTTATTACAACAAATTTTGGGACATGAGCTTATAAATTAGCTACACATGAGGGAGATGTTCTTCCTAATCCTATTAATACCCTCCACTTGAAGCGGTTCTACGCTTGATATCTGGCCGAAGAGCTTGTACAGTGAAATTGATTCTCAAAAAATGCCAAAAAAATAAAAAATTGATCCTGAAGAAAGCCAAAAATAGTGGAAAAGAGAAAAATGAAAAACAATAGAAAAAGTCCTAAAAAAGGTATTCTTGGTGAAAACCTGGAAAATAGGTGCTTCGATACCAACAAAAAAGAAAAAAAAGTACAAAAAAAATTGAAAAACTAAAAAAGTGTCTTGGCGAAAACCTGGCAAATAGGTGTCTTGGAAGCAAGAATTAAAAAAATTGACCGAGTGGTGAAAACCTGGCAATCATGCGTCACTTGTACTCTATGATCCATCTATCAATGCACTATTGACACTAATCCTTCACGATCACATATTTTCTATCGGTTGAATCTGAAATCCTTATGAATGTCCTATCCATGCCTGGTATTTGTCTGTATTTGCATCTTAGGGATAGTCATTCTACACCAGGGCATCTTAGCTAGCATGTTCAATCATTGTCTGTTGGTTGCTAGGTTGTTCTAGGTCCTTGTCTAGGAAGGTTTGCTACTTCAAACATTATTTCTTAATACTGGCATCAAAACATCACTATCACAAACAAGAGTGTTTCTTAAACACCACTTACCTGTAACTGACATCATACTAGTGTTTCTCAACACTTTAATCAACCAATGTTTCTCAACACTACATTGGATTGCAATTATTGATAATGTTTCTCACTCACTCAGACATAAAAATTCATTGCTTAATTCCAAGTTACAATTGATTATTTGTCTACTGTGATTGAAAAATGAATCAACAATGTTCTTTAACACCACATAAGCACATAGCAATTGATTTTGTTTTGATTATGACTCTTTTCATGTTGCAATGATGTTTAGAACTAGGGGCATGTAAACAGTTATGAATTCTCTTTGTGTGATTATCAATTGTTGCTTGTTATGTCTTCCGAGTTACTCCATGATGTCTATTAAAGGACAAAGAGTCATGAGGACTAGGAGCATAATGTTTTATTGGTTTTCTGCGTGTGGTGAATATTTTAATGATCCTATAAATTTCACCTAGCTTGGATGTTTATGGTAAGAGCTTCCAACATGAGTAGATAGCTGCATATATCTCGATCCCTTTTATGTGTAAACTATGGTGAGGTTGAACCAATTTCCTTGTCTATTTCTAATCAACTTATAAGTACCGTGTATGACACATTATGTACCCAAGGATATGAATATTGAAGGTCATTGCGGGTTACATATCCTATATTATACATGAACAGAATATGATTTTTAAAGCAAAAGGAGATAACTAACAAGTCATCCTGGCTTCTATGTCTTGATGCTTAAGTTTATTTTTGACATTGCATCCAATAAAAATAGTATTCATACTTTCATGATACTTTCTTGGTATCAATTACAGTTGTACTATCCGATGATGTCTGTTGCACAAAAACCCTATGATGATAAAATGCTAAAATGTAAAAAGATCAGTGACAGTCCTAGAAGTCTACATTTAGCTGCATTTAAGATTGCATGATTCATTTTTTAACAACATAAGTACTTGAGCTCAAAATTATTTCCTGGTTCATTCAAAATCCAAGTTTGACTACTTAATCTAGGTTACTAATATATTCATGTTGTTGCATATACATTGAATTTATTTTGCATTCATAATGGGAAGGAGAAAATACAAAAATAAAGTATTCAAGTGTTGTATTTCTACATCCTAAGTGCATCCATACATATATTTGCATAAAGAAAAGCTCAAAAACATACATATTCATATAGAATCATCTAACACATCTATATATCAGTAATAATCAAAGAGCATAAATGACATCATCACATGAATCTATTCTAAATCATGATAAAGACCAAGTACATCATCAAGTGCAAATCAATCTAATCATCTATCACATACATCAAAGGAGAACCAATGAGCATATCATAATCAGAAGAGGCTATCTCATATATATCAATGACTATCAGATCAAAAATGTGGAAATATCTACAATAGTATCATTGAGATCATGATAAAACATATACAAATGTATCAAAGGCCTGAAAGTGCAAAGGATGATCACAGAAGGATCAATCTACAAAAATCTCAGATATAATCATAAAATTCATGTCTAATTGCCACCCTCTCCCTGAGCAGAAGGAGGAGGTGGTGCATCTTGTCGTGGATGATGAGTTGGTGGAGGAATAGCTCCCTCTTACTGTTGTGTCATCGTTGAGTACAAGGGTGCTTTTTGTGCCTGTGAAATTGCAATACAATACAAGGAAAAATAATATGCAGCTCTTTGTCCCTAATGTGTGGTCATGAGTGCCTGAATGTCTCTCTCTGATCTCATCACATCAAGTTGTCTATCCCTATCTGTCGGCAGCGTCTCCAAAGTAGTAACTTGAGCCCTGAGCCTCTCTCTCTCTCTCTCTCTCTCTCTCTCTCTGTGGCACTGTGACAGTGGATCTCTGTCCCTACATGTATCTCTACCCATATCTCAGACGATCTTGTCGTAGAGGTCCACCTCCCCCACTAGGTCTCTACCCTGAAGATATTTGTTGTTGATGATGTTGTCTCATTAGTAATGGACCTGGATCCATGCATGGAGGCATGAACTTGAACTGAGTGTGTCTTCCCTCCATAACACCACCACCACCCATATCATCACCATAATCACCCCTATCATCATGACCATGTCTCTTACCTCTTTCCATAGGAGGGCGCCTGCCATCTCTACCACTACCACCCCTACCATCTTTCCAACCACCACCTCTTTCTCCTCTGCCCCTACCTATCACATATTCATTATCAGTAGGATCATACTCTAAAGCATCCTCAATGTGAGGTGTTATCTCATCAGGAGCAGTAAAATGAGGAAATGGATACTAAAGAAGATGGGAAAGATGTTAGGAGTTATAAAAAAGAAGTAGAGAAAATGAAAGAATCCAAGTGTGAGTGCATGAAAGGAATTTACCAAGTTCACCAAGAGAGATAGAGAGGAATTGCTACAAAGTATCAAGCCAAAAGATCACCAAAATGCTCTAAGAACTAAGACAAGAACACAAGGATTTGAAAGGGGAAAAAAAAGAAAAACCCCTTGTGAAGAATATGAATATGGCACAAGGCCTAAAGAATGAGAGCAATAAGCTCAATACAATATTGAGAGCAAGATGAGAATGTGAGGAGAAGTGAGAAAGAAGAGAAGATTATTCATCAAGTGTGTGAGAGGCATCTCTTAAGTAGAGATGAGTGGAGGAGTTTGCATGTAACTTCCATCTTCTATGAATGCCACATTCATATTGTATGTGTGACAAATGTGAGATTCCTCTTAAGGAGGAATATCTATTTTCCTTATTAAAGGAATGACAAAATAGTGACATGTCCTCCTACTTGGACTAGAGGACAAATACAAATAAGGATACCTTGGTTTATCCTTTAATTACATAGTTTCAACCAAGGAAATATTAAATTCTAACACCCCCCTTTAATCTT
>MU225840.1:497299-544802 GCA_018584345.1 Thuja plicata
ATCATGACTACACTTATGAACCATAAGCAATGGACCATTAAGGAGATGATAATTTAAACCAACATTAAGATTTACATAAATTGAACTAAGGATTAAGAGAGAGAGAACCATGTACCATATACCTGCCAATCATATGAGAAATCCAAGAAACTTCAAGAAGGATGTCAAGAACAACATCTTCACCAAAAAAAATCAATGGAACAAGTTGATAAACATCAACTGAAGTAAGTGCATCCATTGCATCTTACAGATGGAACAAGGTTATCAACATCAACTGAAGTAAGTGCATCCATTGCATCTTACAGATGGAACAAGTTGATCAACATCAACTGAGTAAGTGCATCCATTGCATCTTACAGATGGAACAAGTTGATAACCATCAACTGAGTAATTGCATCCATTGCATCTTACAGATGGAACAAGTTGATCAACATCAACTAAGTAAGTGCATCCATTGAATCTTACAGATGGAACAAGTTGATAAACATCAAGCTAAGTAAGTGCATCCATTGCATCTTAAAGATGGAACAAGTTGATAAACATCAACTAAGTAAGTGCAACCCAGTGCATCTTACAAATGGAACAATAGATCAAAAGGAACTCATAAAAAGATACAACAATAGATCATATAAAATATGAGAGCAATTATATGTAAATAATGAATTAAACCATAGGAAGGAAAAGTAGAATGATTACTTGAACAAATTAAAAGCTTATCAACATGAAGGACATAAGGTAACAAATTACAATACTAAAAGAAGAAATACCCCCTGAAGATGCACCAAATCACTAAAAAGGGCTAGTAACATTATGACGAATTGTAAATGCATGACGGGATGAATTAAAATTATCTTCCTTAGAAGGTTGGTGATTTTGATTCATGTGTCTATTATCCTTTTGCCTTTTAAAGCAGTTATTAGTAACATGATTGTCTTTCCCACAATAGGTGCAATGGGGTCTTTGATGATTTGAGTTATGATTATTATGATTGTTATTATGAGAATAATTATAAGAGGTATTATTATTATGAGTATGTAATTTATAAGTTTGATTTTGAGCTTTAGATACAAAAGCATGTTCAACAGACTTAATAGTACCAAATTATAATAATTTAGCCTCCTCTTAACGTAACAAATTTTGAAAGATAGCATAAGTTAAATGAGGAGCTAAAGTAGGAATAGCAAGTTGAGAGTGAATATTAGTAATGAATTGCTGAAATTCCTTAGGAAGACATTTATTTAAGATAATAGTAATTAATATAATGTTAGTCAAAGTAACATTAACACCACTTAGTTGAGTTTTAATTGCATCAAATTTGAGTAAAAATTTATCCATATTTTTAAAATCATTATACCTCAAGTCCTCCAATTGTCTTGGAGTTGAATCTTACGGGATTCAGATGAGTTGTCACACATCTATTGCAAAATGGCCCATGCTTCATGAGCTTTGGTGCAATGTCCAATTAGGACATAAAGATCAGGAACGATGGAGAGACCAATCAAACCAAGAGCTTCTTCGTTTTTTATTTTCCATGCATCTTTTTATGCTTGTGAAGTAGAAGTAGTTGGTTCAATGGAAGCATCTATAGCAACTTCAAGTAGATGTTTAAAATGAAATAGAAATGAAACATGAGTTTTCTATTGATGGTAATTAGAACTATTTAGTTTGATTTCAAGAATAAGAGTAGACATGATTAATGATCAAATTAACTTAAACAAAGCGTATAAAAGAGAATATATAATGATCAAGATTAAGAAAAATGAATTTAACTTAATGTTAATCACAATAGGAATGGTTAAATAATGATATTTAAATAAAATTTAAATTTAATTTAAATGGAGGAACAAATTTTAATTATCACTAAATAACGAAATAATAATGGAAATATGTTAGAATTAATCCAAGGAACTTAAGAATGAAATGATTTGAGATAATATTAATCAGGAAAAATGTTGGACGTTTAAACTTTTTGATTAAAATAAAGATATGAACAAATTTATATAATTAATAAATAAGAGATTTAAAAAGAGTCAAATAGAATATTCAAACTACAACTAAGATTAGAAAAACCACAGATTGTTGAAAGTAATCTCAGAACAATAATTAATATTCTTTTGCCAGAAAGCTAGAACAGTAAAGAATAATAATCATACAAGATAATAAAAATTAAATTATTGCGCAAGAGAGATCTGGTTAGAATACATAACGGTTTGACTGAAATAAATACTAATAAAAGTTTAAATGCTTTAACAGAGGGAATATAATAATGTATTAATGTAATAAGCTGCGCTACTCTGATCAATTTATAGAAATTATACTAAATTGTGCAGTGATAATGTATGACTGCAAACTTAAACCATTAAAATTCTATGCTACACTGAAGAGGCGTCTAATATGGGCATAGAGAGGAAAGAATATGGATGTTGCGCAAGAAAAGTTGAATATTGCTACAAGAGAATATAATATGCAAGTTGAAAATGGTTGCACGAGAAGAGAACAAAGTTGCGCAAGGGAAGTGCGAAGAGAAAAGTGATGCCAACTAAGAGATATATAAAGGAGTGATATACTATTGCGCCAACTAAGAGATGAAAAACACTGCGCAAGCCAAGAATGATAAGGCAATGCTAGAAGACAAGTCTGCGCAAGCTACAGAATATGTTGCGCAATGCAAAAACTGAATAAAAAGTTGCGCAAGAAGTATAAGAGACTGTGCAATGAATAAAGAATGTTGAGTTTGAAAGATTAAGCTGTGCAATGCTTGGTCAAGGCTGTGCAATGATACTGTGAAAGCTGCGAAGGTGAAATGTTTGAAGCAAGAACTTGTCCAAAGGATCCATTAGAATAGGGGTGAAGGTGAAATGTTTGAAGTGAGAAACTCACAAAGGATGTTGCGCAGGAGGAGAATATGAAAATATGCGCAAGGCAAGAAAAAAATGCAAAGAATAATGCTGCGAAGGTATAATGAAGATGATTTAGCTGCGAAGAAGGATTCTAAAACCAAGGAGGCAATGAAGCAAAGCTGCACAAAAAGAAGATATATATAATAGTATTTGCGGTATGGAAGCTTTGTAACCAGTGTTGCGCAATGATATGTACGCTACCTGCAAGATATTAAACATAAACAATGTATATATATATAACAATAAACAATGAATAAACAAAGATATAACTGAATGATGGAATATCTTGCAGATTAAATAGAGTTATATATATGTTAAAATCATATGAATAGAGATATATTAAAAAATAGAGATTAAGAAATAGATTTGAGTGAGATATAATGTTAGACCTGCAAAAAAAAGGTTAGATATACAGATTAAATGTATAAATCTAGAGCTTTAAAGAATGTTGAATAGAAAAATCTAAATATACAAAATAAAAATCCCTTGCGGTTTCCCTAGATCTTTAAAAAAACTTGAAAAGAAAATGAAAAAATCCTTAGATTTGGCGGCAAGCCATCCAGAACTAAGAAAAAATTAAAATAAATGTTAGATTTGCAAGAAACAATGAAGCAAAACCTGCAAAAAAAGGTTAGATAAAAAAAATAAGTCTTTCTCCTTCACAACCGAAATATCCTTCAAAATTCCCTACATGCAACACTTAACAAACAAGGATTAAACCTGCTATGATAACATGTTAGGAATTATAAAAAAGAAGTAGAGCAAATGAAAGAATCCAAGTGTGAGTGCATGAAAGGAATTTACCAACTTCACCAAGAGAGATAGAGAGGAGTTTCTACAAAGTATCAAGCCAAAATATTACCAAAATGATCCAAGAACTAAGACAAGAACACACAAATTTGAAAGGGGAAAAACAAGAAAAAACCCTTGTGAAGAATATGAATATGGCACAAGGCCTAAATAATGAGAGCAATAAGCTCAATAAAATATTGAGAGAAAGATGAGAACGTGAGGAGAAGTGAGAAAGAAGAGAAGATTA
The DNA here is from genome assembly GCA_018584345.1 of Thuja plicata. Classification (NCBI taxonomy): domain Eukaryota; kingdom Viridiplantae; phylum Streptophyta; class Pinopsida; order Cupressales; family Cupressaceae; genus Thuja; species Thuja plicata. The sequence goes on from MU225840.1 coordinate 501,239, forward strand.
TTCACCAAGTGTGTGAGAGGCATCTCTTAAGTAGAGATGAGTGGAGGAGTTTGCATGTAACTCTCATCTTCTATGATTGCCACATTCATATTGTGTGTGTGAAAAATGTGAGATTCCTCTTAAGGAGGAATATCTATTTTCCTTTTTAAAGGAATTACAAAATAGTGACATGTCCTCCTACTTGGACTAGAGGACAAATACAAATAAGGATACCTTGATTTATCCTTTAATTACATAGTTTCAACCAAGGAAAGATTAAATTCTAACACAAGATAAATATCAGTGCACCCAATTTTCTACTCTAACTAGAGACCCTATTTTCCCTAAATGTGATCATACCCCTAATTATGTCAATCCAACTATTCGATTATTGGCATAATTCATCAAAATTAATTTAATCTCATAAAATCAAAGTGATTTCATCACTAAATCACATTAATTACCTTGGCCTTTTTAAATAAAATCAACCTAATTAAATCCTTGGCTAAAGTAATTAATTAAAAGGAATTAAATAAATTATCTAATTACAACTCATCACCTGCACATGGAAAGTCAATCCATGAACCAATGAGAGTTCACTCATATGGATCACTCACTTGGATCACCAAAGATTCAATCCTCACCTCTCCTCACAAGTTGATCTCAACCACTCATTTCTCAAATTCTTCCATAAAAAGGATTGAATTTTGAGCTCAATTGGGTCCCAATTCTTAGAATATTAATTGCATCCTTATGCTATCATTTTGTTTCATAATCTCACATAGCCAATTAGATAATATTCATTTGTGCTTCTATCTTCACATCACTTTTAAGCATGAATTGCATGTTAATTAGCTTCATTTCTCAATAAATCTTCCATTCTAGGACTGCATGTGTCACCGATTTAATGCATAATCTAAGAGAAATTATAGATTAAATCATACTCTTCTTAGATAGGAAGCAATATGTTGATTTCAATGGTTTCCTTGTGCTTTTCATTTGATTTTCATATTTCTAACCATTGATGCAATGACATATTGAAGTGTTGTGTTGCAGCTTGTAGGTACATAATTCACACACATAATTGCAACTAGATTAGATGTTGTTGAGATGGCCCAGATAAGAGGTCAACACATAGAGGATGTAAGTGATCAAGAGGAAGAGACAAATGAAGAAGTAATTGAAGGAGGTGAAGCACCACCTGAACCAAAACTTGAACAAGGAGATGATAGATCTATAAAGGCCCTAACTAGAGTTAATACAAGACCTCATTTAAATTCACCAAACTATAATGGTAAATTGGAATCAGATTAATTACTTGATTGGATCACAGAAATGGAGAAGTAATATGATTATGAAGGTACCGAAGAAGATAAGAAGGTGAAGTATGCTTGCACAAATTTAAAGGGATATACATCATTATGGTGGGAACATTTGTAGACCAATAGGCAAAGAAGAGGAAAGGACAAGATCAAATCATCAGATATGATGGTGAGAAAATTAAAGGCCAAATTCTTACCTACTGATTACCAGGTAAGTTTGTTTAGGAATTTTCAAAATCTAAAACAGAGGGATCTTAGTGTGAAGGAGTACACCAAAGAATTCTATCGATTAGACATTAGAACTGGACATACCAATGATGATTTTGAGAGGTTTGCAAGGTACCTGAATGGTTTGAGGACATCAATTCAGGAACAGATCAGTATGGTTAAATTAGAAAGTGTGGAGGAAGCTTACCAATATGCCCTAAAAGTTTAGGATAAATTAAATAAAAGACATGAACAACGACAAAGAGGAAAATGTGTTAGATCCCAAAGGGGTAGATCTTATGGAGGAGGTAGATCTTATTTGGATCAGAGTAAAGGAAAAGCAGAATTCAAGAAAGAGAACTCATACCAGAGGGATGACTAAAATTTTCAAAGGAGATGGATCAAGTAGCTATGAGAATAATGACGAGAGTATTTAGAGGAACCTATTTCAAGTGTGGTGGTGAAGGGCAGCGATATTTTGAATGTACTCAAGGAAGTTCAAGCAAGAGGACTAAGACCAGTGGCTGAAATGATTTTGTGGAAGAAGGATCTAGTGAGCCTTTGAACCAACCCAAAGATAGAGAAGCCCTAATGGTTAGGAGAGCCCTATATCATGAATAGACATATCAAGAACCATTGTTGAGGAGAAGTTTATTCAAAACTAGATGTAAAGTTGAAGGAAAGTGTTGCAAAGTAATCATTAACAGTGGTAGTTTAGATAACTGAGCCTCTAAAGAGTTGGTGAATAAGTTAAAGTTGCAAAGGTTGAAACACTTGAAGCCTTATCAAATTGCATGTATCAAGGATGGTCATAAGGTATTGGCAAGTGAACAATGCCTAATAAAATTGAAGATTGGGTCTTATCACGATGAAGTTCTTTGTGATATTATGCCTATGGATGTTTGTCATACCCTTTTCAATAGACCATGAAAGTATGATAGACAAGCTTTGAATGACGGAAGAAAGAATAGGTATACTATTGTTTCTAATGGGATGAGACAAGTAGTATTGTTACCCCTGTTAAGACTCCTAAGAATGAGAATTGCGCCAATGTTGGAACTTGTTTGGTTGAAGGAAGAAAATTCTTGGATACTTTGAGAAGTGATAGTATGTGTTATTCTTTGATTCCTAAGAAGCCTGATTTAGAATCGATAGAAGGACATCCTAAAGAAATAAGGGAGTTGTTGACTGAGTATGGAGACATAATCTCAGATAATGTGCTTGATGGATTATCGCCTGTAAGAAGTATTAGTCATTGCATGGATATAATTCCTAGAGCTAGCTTGCCTAATAAAGCAACACATTAGATGACCCCTACAGAAAATGAGGAATTGAATAGACAAGTGCAAGAGTTGTTGAGGAAGGTTTGATCAGAGAAAGCTGGAGTCCTTGTGGAGTACTAGCAGTATTAGCACCAAAGAAGAATGGAGAATGGAGAATGTGTACTGATTCAAGAGAAATTAATAAGATTACAGTGAAGTATAGATTTCCTTGCCTAGGATGGGTGATATAATGGATTGCTTGAGTGGAGCAAGATATTTCACAAAGATTGACCTAAAGAGTGGTTATCGTTAGATAAAAATCAAAGAGGGTGATGATTGAAAGACAATGTTCAAGACAAATGAAGGATTGCATTAATGATTGGTGATGCCTTTTGGTTTGACTAATGCATTGATTACTTTCATGAGACTGATGAATGAAGTATTGAACAAATTCTTGGGTAAGTTTGTGATTGTATGGGGTAAAATCTGCACAAGCTCAAATAGAGGATTAATAGCACCAAACTAAACAAAGAATGAACTAGTAATCAACATAAAGCCCCACAAAAAGCATAAATGAATTCTAATCTATTGAAAACCAAATAAGCAATTATGTGCAAACCAATAGTTAATTTAAGCCTTTGTTGCTTCTCTCTTCTCCTTCTAAAATGTCACTTTGATGGTGCTTAGAGTTGACGCCTGCAACGTTTATGACTTGGGAGATTCAAGAAATTGATAAAATGATTGATGTTCAAGTTGATCACAACTAGCTCAAAAACCTACATAAAGATTATACTCTTCAAAATTGTGATTATGCTCTCAAAAATCATGATTGTTCAAAATGAGTTTGAAGAGGGTTTATATAGAGATTTCAGATAGATCCTATGAGAGCAAATTGAACAGACGAGATAATTAGAGATGGAGTGAAGATGAAGAAATTCCTATTTTGAAGAGAAAAAGAAAGAAGATAATATAAATCAATTTGAAGAAAATTAGTTTTCAAAAAACAATTTTTTTTAGATTTAAAAGAATGATTTTCGATTTCCAATTTTGAGGATAAACAAATGATTTTATTGATTTCGAAATTCTTTTATTCCTCATGAAATTATTTTTCTCTGATTTTTGGAAGTTTTTAGAATTAAAATTGAATTAAAAAATCAATTCAAAAGAAAGTGGAATTAATTCTAAATTAAATGAAATTAGATAATTTAATTGAGAAGTAATTAGCTAATTCAAATAATTATTGATAATTATTTAAATTATGGGAATTTAAAAATTTAATTTAATTAACTGATAAAGACCAATTAATTAAGGTGAAATTAATTAAATAAGATTGATTATTTAATTAACATTAAGGAATGATTAAGTGATGAAAAGATTAGGATATAGTAGAATTAAGATGATTAATTAAATAATTAAAGAACTATTTAATTAATAGAAGAATAATTAGTAATTAAATGTGAACTTGCAAGTCTATCCATTTTTGGGTGTCTACATTTGCCCCTCTTTAATACAATGGGATTTATGGCGTTGTGTCAAAGAATTTTCAGATGTTGATCCTACCCCAGTGATAATAGGTATATTAAATTATGTCCCTCAACAAATTGAGCGAAAAGGTTCCATAAGAGCGTCAATTTGTTGATAATGAAAAATATCAGTCATAACATCAAACGGTTCATCAAAGAAGTTCAAAACACTCAAGATTTCATCTGTCAAAGATTTTGGGGCCAAGGAAAATAAAATAGGGCTCTTAGAAGAATTAGGGTTTTGGCAACTCAGTTATAAATAGCACATGGGACCTTTCATTTGACATTTTTCACTATGGAGCCCCTGATATCCTGGTAAGAAAAGCTTATGATTTCCTTTGATTTTCTGGCTTCTTTAAAGCAATGGCAGGCCTTCTTGGAGTGATTCACTTATCCTATTGAGTTCATAGTGTGGGGAGGCCAAAGGGTGCAGGCGCTGGGGCGAGTATCGACACCCTTGTATATTTATTACTCATCCTTAATTCATTTGAAATTTACTAGTTTAGGCAAAAAAATTAAAGTTGTCGCATTTGAGCCCAGTTCTGCCGCAATTGCGGGTTGGATTTCGCAATCGTAATTTTTGTTTTGCAATTGATAAAGCTGTCGCAATTGCATATTTTATTACCGTGTTTGCCAATTAAATTTTGTAATTGCCAATTCAGTTTTTCATTTGACTTTAACTATTTTGCATTTGGCATAAAAGTGTTGCAATCACCCTATTACTTAGAAAACTTTATTTTTAGCACGTCTTAATTGATTTTCTTGATCGCGGTACTGGCATGTTTTTAATCTGCTTGTGTAGATGGTCTATGATGTTTTTCTATGTCAAGAGTCCAAACCACCATGTTTGGTATATCATTTCTAGATGGATGAGGATAAGAGAGACATTCTTAGACATTTAGGATTGTATTGGATCACATATATGCCCGAGATCACAACCAATAGTGTAGCCCAAACCCTTCTAGAAAAGTAATTCAGAAAAAAAGCACAATAGAAATTATCAGAACTCCAAACTCTTCATTAAAATTCTCCAATCCACTCTACCTCAACAATGAAAAAACTCTACCTTATTACAATTCCAAAAAAATTACCATATTTGGCAGTTTTTTGGGAAAATGGAAAAAACAATTTTTTTTTTCCTTTTTTGGTAATTTTCAAAACTCATCCTATGAATGCCAATTTTTCCCAATAAAATCCCCCAACTAAGGCAAGATAAATTGCCAACTAACCCACGAAATCAGAAACATGATTTCTGATTTATTACAAAAAATAAAAATCTAAAAATTGGAAAAAAATAGTAAAAGCCAATTTTGGTGGCCAAGATGAAATTTATGGCTTTCAAAAAGATGTCAAAATGAACACCTATCAAGTTGATCTCATTGGCAATCCAAATAACTCCTAATGCATCTGTCTATAAATTTTTAGCAAAAACCCACATCTGAGTCAAAAGTTATGACCCTCGGATGCTCCTGCATCAAATAGGGTTCTGATATTTGCTTTTCTCAAGACGTGGCACTCAGACACGTGCACATTTCATCTTCCCAATGGAGAGTGTAGAGTCAATCTTGAGGATGTGTACTGCATCCTTCAGGTACCTATTCAAGGAGTCTTAGTGGAGTTCACCTGCCAACCTGGCATCACTTCTTTGTGCAAGATGTTAGGATTACCCAAGGACAAGTTAGGGATGTTAGATCCCTATGATATCCCTTGGTCCAAATTTGGTCAGGGATAAGATAGATTGAGTTCATTTTAGGGAGCCTGATTTGTGGGATACTATGTTCTGATCAAAGGTAGCATGGCTTCTCCATAGGATGGGGAGCAGTCCTCAAGAGTATGGTGAGAGACCATATTGTTTATGCATGAGGGCCTTGTATGTTATCTCACATGTACTATCACATGTTTTATGTAGCTTACTAGGGTGGTAATTTTATTGGTCATGGCGTGACTCTCCTCTAGATTTAGGCGTGGGAGCACATAGTCGTGTGTAGACCTATGGGTATTTGAGATCTTCTAGCAGGGAGACCTTATGTTTTTTCTATATGAAGGGGGTTGTGATCCAATTCCATGTGGGTCATGCTATTTACTGGAAGGAGTAGTTAGAGTTGTTGTCTTACTTTATCTAGAGTCCATACAGATCTTGACATGTTTGGGATGGTGAGGACACACACCTGCCCTTCTGCCGTAGAGGATATACCTGATGGGGCATGTGGCAAAGCATACCCATATTTTTAATTTGCACAACACCGATAGGGTGTTGCAGCAGTTTGGAGAGCGACAAGATGTTAGTGATTCCTATGCTTATTTTGTCAGGAGATCCAAAGATATTTTTGTATGGGGAGTCATGGTCCCAGTTCATGTAGCGAGGATCAAGTTTGAGGGTCTATGTCCTATTTAGTGGACATGGCGATCAATCATTGTAGATGCATGTATACTTCCATATTTTCCCGTTATTCCCTTATGATATATCAAACTCTTTTTACTATCCTTTTTATTGCTTTCTTATCCACGTGGTACTTATGTTTGAATCTTCTATATTTATAGGCACCACTCTATAGTATGATTCATGGTGGACATAGCATCAACTAGTGGCTCTAACAGATGTTACCCAACCCGTGACTAGGGTTATCAAGAGGAGATCCAGATGGAGAGGTGGGGACTAAGGGGAGGTCATAGAGATAGAGGTTGAGGGAGGCATGGAGACTAAGGGGGAGGGAGGGGTGGAGGTCAGGGGTTAGGGAGAGGAGATGAGGATAATCCCAATCCCAAGAGAGGTGGTGAGAGAGTTAGGACAAGAGGAGGTAGACCTACTCTACGGGGGACTGGTTGGGTTGGACTAGGAGCGATCCTAGAAGAGGAGAGGGAGGAGGAGGAGGCTCCATAGCTTGTGAGGGGGTACAGAGATGTACTGATGAGGTTCTCATAGAGAGAGTGGAGGAGAGGGGGAGGTTAGAGATGAGGAGATGGTAGAGGTAGAGGAGGTAGGATCCAGCTCTTCAGGATCAAGTAGTAGCAACAACAGTGACAGTGACAACAACCATGAGGATGAGGAGGATTCCCAAGTACTGAGAGATGAGGGATTGAGGGGTACCATAAAGGAGGGTGATATGGATTTGGCTATGGGGGTCCAGGAGGATGATTCAAAAAAGGTCCAGTGACTATCTCAGTAGGTTACAGATCTTACCCGTAGACTAGCGGTAGTGGAACTACGAGTCACAATAGCATAGGAGAGGGAGAGACAGGCTCGTGCATAGGTGAGAGCCTATTTGAATTTTTTTTAGGATCTATCCCCCAGGGAGGCTATGGATCGGTTATGGAGATCAAGTTGGGAGGCCCAGAGAGAGATAGAGTATTGGTGCCACCATTATGAGGATATTGTTCCATCTGTGCAGCCTGTGCCTAGTTATACTGCCTCGTAGAGATCTAGCACATTACATTGGTCATGGAGTAGGGGTGTGATAGCTCACTCTCATTAGTGTGGGACAAGATTCCAAATGCCACCTCCTCACCATCCTGTAGGTGAGGATGGGGTAGCATCTCTTGACTTTCTCTTTTTGTTATCATCTGTATCATTTTTATCGATATTGTAGACATTTTATGGAGTTTCTTTTGATAGACTTGCGAGCTCACATTGTATTGAGAAACATGATATATGATATGCATCCTTGTTTGGTGGCACTTTTGCATGTTTTGACTTATGATATGGTTCTATATGATATGTAGTTTTATTTCTACATGTTTTCTCTTATATGATGATGCAATTTTATGAGATGATTATGATTATATGCACTCTATATGATGTGAATTATGCAGATTCTTTAATGCATGATATTTATTTGACTATGATACTAACATATGGATGCACAATGTCCTTTTTATGAATGCATTTCTATATGGTTTTTTATGATTTATTCACTCTATGTTGTTGATCATGGATGCATTGATTATATGATCTACCATGTATGATGTATGCACATGTTTTCTTTTCTTTTCTTATGAAATAAATGAATGCAAACCTAAAATGAACAATGTGTCTAAGTACATGCATGTGTTAGTTAGAAGAAATTTAGTGATGGATTGGTAAGAAAGGGAAGCTCATTATAATCAACATGATTGATGTACCAAGTCTTTTCCAGATTTTTTTAACCATTATTCATCATTGCACCTTATTTAAAAATAAAGAGATACATATGCACCCAGTTATTGACCATCTAGATATCACTACTATCTTTGTGTAAAGAAAAAAATGATGACGGTGTTGATCTCCTAGATAGAGTTTGCCAAATAGATGTTCATATGTGAAAGAGACCAATGCCATAATTTAACCTCTTACATTTGATTATATTTGTTTGATTGATAATGGGTATTCAAATTGAAAGCAAAGATTAATGGAGTAAAATATAAACCTTACATCATAGTAGATATTAAAATGCCATTTTCTGAAGCTTGTGTTGAGTTTTTGGAAAATCTAAGACTAGATCTAGAATGGAAACACAGAGACGAACAAAACCCAGAAATCTTTTTCCGTTTTGAGATAGTTCTGATTTGTACCCTCAAGTCAATGTCACCATTTGCCAGAATTTCCAATTGCGCCCTACGTCACAATTGACCTAAAAAGTCTCAGATCAAAATTTTGATTTTGGATCCTAGAAGTTTGCTAAAAAGGGTATCCGGTCTGCACTCTGTTTCACTGTTCCCGAACCTGTAACTCCCGAAACAACACCTGCAAATATCTGAAAAAGAGGGGTTTTGGGGTGGCTATATAGGGTTTTACCTTATTCAAACCCCCATTTTGGTGATCTCCACCTCCATGAATAGCCAAATATAGTAGAATGTATGTGTGTTTGTTTCTCTTGGAAAGAGCTTTGAATGTATAATGTCAATATCTAATCCTCTAGATTAAAAACCCTAACATGAATTGAAAATGAGAAAGCAATGCATAGATTTGAATGTGATAAAGAAAGAATAGCAAGCCCCCAAGGATAAAGTACTCCTACCAAACTCACAATCCATAATTGCTACCCCGTGATAATATCGTTTGAATGCTTGAAGGTTGAAAATGGTGGATCCAAGAAGAAGGAAAGAAGGAAGATGTCTCTCTTGCTCCAAAGAAGATCCACAATGGCTTGTCTACAAAAATGCTTGAATGTCTTAATGCATCATAATGTCTTGTTCTTCTATATCATCCTCTTTCTTCCTTGCCTCATCATCATGTCAAAATCATAATTTCATTATATCATCTTACGATTCTTTTTTCATGTCCTATCGTGTCCAAATGAAGGCAAAAGAGAGTGTTTATATAGAGATCTCAATATAGACCTCCTAAGGCAATGCAAGGGACCCAAATTAAAATTTCACCTTGAATTATGGTACAATTACAATAACCAACCAAGGAGGGGATGTATTAATCTAAATATCGGGGAAAACACTTCCACATCCAAACTCGGGGACCTATTTTAAGTTTTAGAACCTCGATAGGCTCTAGATTTGAAAGTGAGGACCTTCACCTGACAGGGGTCAAGGTTGACCTCGACCTTGACCTAGGTCAAGGAAGACCTTGAAATTGACCTACATCAAGGTCGACCTTGACCATGACCTAGGTTAGGGTCAAACTCAACCATGAACAGAGGTTTTAGGCTGGTAACCTTGGGAAATCTGTAGGATTCCTAGGTTAACCGTGGACCCAGGGAGGTGAGAAAACACACCAGGATGTTAGATAGAGGAAAAAAGGCCAAATATTAAGTGTCATGAAGATTTAGGAGATATAATACATAGGTTCTACCCAAAAATATGGAATCATAGAAAGGGAGATTAAGGAGGACCCAAAGGACCTTAACCCTAATTTCACCTAGAAATGCAGAATCAAGTGCATGTGCATCCTAAATGCAAATCTAATATGAAAATGTAATAAATGAGGGTGCTAAAGCTACCAAAATGGAATTTATTCCATTTTAAGATGATATATTTAGCCCCCACTTTAGCTTAGGTATGACACTACATTAATATGCAAGCTAAAGTAAGAAAACATTGTAAAGTAAAAAGGATATAGCCAAGTCCTCAATATGGAGATCCTGCAAGAAACTATTAGTATCCACAACCTACAACATAGGGTTAATGAAAATCCATAGAGAACCTAAGCCTTACTAAGATGGTTTTGAGAAATTCATAGAGCCCCTTATGCCCCCCTGTTTTGGCTTACTAATTCTGAAAGGTGAAACAAGGTGATAGAGTTAGATCTATACATTAGATATCCAATTTGTTGAAGAAGTTCTTTCCTAAATAAATTATAAGGATTAAAAATATTCCTAAACCTATTTAATATGTTAGGTATCTGAATCATGATTCCAATGCCACTAACGACACTAAAAATGGAGCTACCAAACTCAAGTTATGATTAAAAGAGTGAATGCCTATCTAAATGCATGTAAAAGGAAATTTGAATTTGACCTAAAGTAAATTCAAATGAAACCCCAATAAAAACCTAAGGAAACCCTAATTTGAAGCTATAAATAAGATAAATATCACTTACCTTCTCATTCTTACCATTTGCAAAGCTTGGAATTGAGGAGCAAGATGCCAAAGAGAGAGGAACTTCGAGCAAGTCACGTGGAGGTCCTGAGAGAGTGCCTAGCCAGGGAACAACCACTACCTGAGGTAGGTGCCTTGTTTTGATGTTTTTAATTGAGAAATTCTAGTTTCTATAGGGAAGGTCAACCCTAACCCAAAAAGGTAGACCCTGACCTAGTTATGTTGACCTTGACCTTGGCAGGTAAACCATAACTGGGAAGGTCCAGTCCTTTATGGGGATAATGTCGACCCTAACCCAAAAAGGTCGACCCTAACCTAGAAAGGTCAACCTTGACCCAAAAAGGTCAACTTTGACCCAAAAAGTTTGACACTGACCCAAAAAGGGCTACCTTGACTAGGTCAAGTGATAATTGTAGTTATTTGATGATAGATGACTGATATGATGTTGTTTGTGGTAACAGGATCTTGTCCATATTCGAGAGCATCACTTTGGTGGGGTTCTATTGGCTGTCAAAGAGAACTTGTCTGAGTTACAGCAAGAGGATATACAGTTACTGAAAGATGTGGGATTGTATTGGGTAGCAATCCTACCATAGATGAGGTTCCATCGTTCCATGATATCAACCATGATAGAGAGATGGGACTAGGACACTTGTTCCTTCCATCTTCCATCAGGAGAGATCATGATCACATTGGAGGATGTGTACAGGATCCTACAACTTCCAGTCTGAGGTGAGCCTATTAGATCGAGAGTACAATGGGGCCCTCTCGAGGTGTTTTCAAATGGATTGTATTTTTTTGGATGAGTACCATATATGAGGACCCGATCAGATCATATCACTCTATCAGCCATACTAGTAGGTCTGACACCCTTGGTACGGAGAGTGATGCTATGTATACTCTCTTTGGTTGTAATACCCAACACAAAGGGTATAGTTTTCTTAGCACCATTCACCGATCTCATGTGTAGGATGGAGAGTGATAGGATTTTTTTCTCATGGGGGCACAACATGTTAGCCCATCTTTACCATGAGTTGAGTCAGCTAGTGAGATTTCAACGAGAGAGTCTTACGGTATGCACCTTGTTATAGGTTTGGATGTTTGAGCATTACACATGTACTTGACCACAGGATGTTCTGGTGATGGTAGATGTGAGCACACCGAGAGCCTTTGCAGATCTGCTAGGAGATGTCTGGCAGTATGGATATATCCTCTTTTGTAGGGTATGCTTTAACCGTATACCAGGTGTGGATGTGATATGGAGACCATACTATTAGATGACAGGATGGCCAGATACTTGACACTAGTTGAGACACTCCTAGTAGCACAAGCTGCTAGAGGGTCCTACTAGTCATGCAATTATGCCATATTATTATGATAGGGTTATGAGGTAGTTTGGTTTGACACAGGGAGTCCCTCAGACAGTACCTTGGTACAGATATCCGACAAGATATTACCAGAGACCTAGTGCCATATGCAGACCTATAGTGGAAGATATTGTAGATAATGATACAAATGAGGCAGAGGATATAGAGGTGGACCCTACTCTATCCCACCTAGGGGTGAGTAAAGAGTATATCAAATACTGGAGTCTACAGGGGACCCATCCCATCTTCCTGGATGACTACCCTACAGGCAATCCAGGTATTTCAGAGAGGATGCACCAAGGTGGTGACACACCAGAGGAGGAGGAGCATCATGAGGAGGAGCCCATTCCCAAGGGAGATCCCATGGAGGAGGAGAGAGCTGAGGAGAGAGTAGAAGAGAGAGAGAGAGAGAGAGAGAGAGAGAGAGAGAGAGAGGANGGAGAGAGCGGAGGAGAGAGTAGAAGAGAGAGAGAGAGAGAGAGAGAGAGAGAGAGAGAGAGAGGATGAGGGAGAATACAAGAGATCAGAGGATATGCCCCTAGGTGGTAGTACAGATGCAGATGATCAAGAAATCCATGTTATACCATTGAGATCATGATGACCTCCCCATGCACATATAGATACACCACCACCTAGACCTAGATGCAGTGAGCGAGGAGAGGGTAGTCACTCCATGCCCCCACCATCTAGATCCTTTGATAATACTCAGGAGGGAGATCTATGTATGATTTATGTACTTGATTAAAATATTTTAAGTAAAATTTTTGCTGGAAGAAGTACTAGAAGATATATATGTTTGAATTATACAGCTAGCATAATAGAGTGGAGGAGCTTTGTATCCGAGGTTCTGAAGGATAAATGTTTATCCTACGGACTACCAGCTAGTGAGCGAGAGTCACTTATTGGACAGAGAAATCTGAGCCGACATGCAGATATTTTTGTATGCATCCACCGAGAGATGAGGTTATGCAAAGAAAGGGAAGAGAGATTGATGGCTGACCTACAAAGAGCTTAGGAGCGCAACTATGAGATGAGAATATCAAGGAGTCACACACGGACTACCGTACCAAGATCTTCAGCATCACACCATAGAGTAGAAAGAGCTAGGAGCCACTGACCCTTAGAGCACAGAGGTAGAGATTGATAGCCATGGCATATGTGCCATATATGTACCAAACTCATGGATATTTATATATGAAAATTTTTCTTGTCCAGTTAGTTCTATTATTGATTACTTGTTCTTTTCATCAGTACACACAAACCTAACATAAATAAAGAAAGGAAATTAATGTATGAATGGATTCAAATCATATAACATACAAAACACACATAATCATTCTATAGGGAATACATAAATACATGAAGGAAAGTTGATGTATTAGGGATAATAACGTTTGAGATGCATAATATTAATAGGTTCCTTAAGGGGAACACCATTCATATCAGCAATCTTATAAGCACCTGAAGTAAAATCCTCAATAACCACAAAAGGTCCAAGCCAATTAGGGATAAATTTCCCTTTTTCACCAGGTAAAGCATTCACATTCCTTTGATTTTCATATAAGACTAAATCACCTACCAAAAATAACTGTTCAATCACCTTATGATTGTACTATTTTTGAAGTGACTTATGATAAGCCTTAATATGTTCCAAAGAAATTATTCATTGTTCATCCAACATCTCTAATTCTTGTAATTGTTGTTCCTGGAAGGTATCTTTATCAATTATCCCACGGAATGAAACACGTAAAGAAGTTATTTCTAATTCTAATGGCATAATAGCATCAGTACCATAAACAAGATTATAAGGAGAAGTGCCCGTGGTAGTGCAGACACTAGTCCTTGAAGCCCATAAAGCATAAGTAAGTTTAGTATGCCAATCTTTCGCATGTTTATTGATTGTTTTCCTTAGGATTTATTCAATAACTTTGTTCAATGCTTTAGCTTGACCATTAGATTGAGGATATTATGGAGTAGAAAATCTATGTTGAATATGATATTTCTCGAGGTTTTTTGTGAATTTTTTAATTTTTGAAGGAAGTACCATTATCCAAAACTATCGTTGAAGGAATACCAAATCATGCTATAATATGATTAAGAATAAAATCAAAAATAACATCCATAGTAGTAGAGTGGAGAGGAATAGACTCTACCCACTTTGTAAAGTAATCTATAGCTATGAGAATGTATGTATGTCCTTGAGAAGAAGCTAGTGAAATTTTTCCAGTAAGATCAAATCCCCAAATGCTAAAAGGCCATGGAGCAACTTGATTACAAAGCTCATGAGCAAGAGCATGAATTAAATTACCATGTGGCTGACACTGAGGACACTTCTTAACAAATGTAAAGGAATCTTGTTCCATTGTTTGCCAATAATATCCCATTCTAAGAAGTTTATTAACTAAATATTTCCCACCAAAATGTCCTCCATAAGAACCAGAATGAGCTTCTACTAAAGCTATCAGGACTTCGGTTCTACCAAGACATCTTAATAGCAAACCATTATAAGAATTTTTATAAAGGTTATCGCCCAAAATGATATATCGGGTTGCATGCTTCCTAATATGGCTACGCATGTTCCTTATTTCTAATTCAAGAAATGTATTATCTTTCAAAAAGTGAAAGATATGCAAATACCATTCATCCAAATGCAAATTACAACAATCAAAATTACCCTTATTATAAATTTTAGGTTGTTTAAGAGTGTGTATAGTAAATTGAAAGTCTTCAGCATTATTCTCAAGACACACCAAGGAAGCTGCACTTGCCATGGTGTCTGTGTGTTGATTATCTTTCCTAGGTAAAGTCTGAATCGTATAAGAAGAAAATTGTGAAAGGATATCAAGAGACAATTCTTTATATTGTGACATTTTATCATTCTTATTATGATAACCCCCTTTGATTTGTTCAATAATCAATTGCGAATCCATGTATATTTCCAAGTTTTTAATGTGAAGGGATGAAGTTGCTCGTAAGCCAGCTATAAGAGCTTCATATTCCGCAATATTATTAGTACAAGGAAAGGTCAATTTATATGACATAGGGATTGGTTTCTTTGTAGGAGGGACCAATATGATGCCTACACCAGAACCTATCTTACATCTAGAACCATCAAAATATAATTCCCAAACATCTTCGTGTTTAATAGATAAAATATTCTCATCGGGGAATTCTATTGAGGTGATGTTCATATGAGAATGAGGACAAGGAGCTTCAGCTAGATAATCAGTTAAATCTTGTGCTTTAATTGACTTTTGAAGAATGGAATTAAGATCAAATTTAGTAAGTAACATCACCCATTTAGCCAGATGACCAGAGAGATCAGTTTTGGAGAAAAGGTGTTTGAGAGGATCAGATTTTACAATCACATTAACCTCAACATTCAATAGATAATGCCTAAGTTTTTGACAAGCATAAACTAAAGCCAAGCATTGTCTTTCTAAATCGGTATATCTTGTTTCGTATTCCAGTAAAGTCTGATTGATGTAGTATATTGGTCTTTCCTTACCTTCACTATCATGTTGAGCCAATAACGGACTCACAGCATGGGAAGTGGCAGAAGTATACAGATAGAAGGGTTTATTGAATTGAGTAGACTGAAAAATAGGAGGATTAGCAAGATACTCCTTAAATTGCTGAAATGATTGTTTACATTCCTAGTTCCAAGAAAAATTGGTATCTTTTCTAAGAAAGGAAGTGAAAGGAACAGTTCTATTAGCTAAGTTAGAAACAAAGCGACAAATAGATTGAATTTTTCCTTGTAAACTATGTAACTGAGAAATATTCTTAGGAGGAGGCATGTTAACGATAGCATCAATATTTTCATTATCCACTTCTATGCCTCACTTAGAGATTATAAATCCTAATAATTTACTAGAATCAACTCCAAAAGCACATTTCTTAGGATTTAATCGCATATTATAACTCCTAATCCTTTCAAATATTTGTCTTAAAATGAACACATGGTCCTTTCTTTGTATAGATTTCACCAAGATGTCATCTACATAATCTTCTAGAATCTTATGGATGTAATCATGGAAAATAAAGGTCATAACACATTGATAGGTTGCCCCTGCATTTCTTAATCCAAAAGGCATCATGACCCAACAGAATGTTCCCCAAGGTGTGATAAAAGCAGTTTTAAGTTGATCTTCTATAGGAATAAATATTTGATTATAGCCTAAAAATCCATCCATAAAAGACAATAAAGCATGACCTATTGTTGAATCCACAATCATATCAATATTGGGTAGGGGAAAAACATCTTTTAAGGATGCTTTATTCAAATCTCAAAAATCAGTGCACATCCTTATCTTATTCTCTCCTTTAGAAACAACCACAATATTGGAAATCCATTCAGGATAATCGATAGAATGGATGAACCCAACACCTAATAATTTTTCAATTTCAGTTTTAACTAACAAAGAAATGCCTGGATTCATCTTTCAGATTTTTTGTTTCACAGGTTTGATAATAGGTTTAAGAACAATATTGTGAGTCATAATCTTAGGATCTGTACCTGGCATATCCGAATATGTCCAAGCAAATATATCCTTATATTCAAGCAAAAGGGAAACCAATTGATCATGTTCATCTTGGTTCAAACATTTTTCCACTTTGATTGTTTTTTCAGAGTCGTTCTCATCCATTTGAACTTCTGTAGTCTCAGTTATTAATAAATTACTTTGTGTGGGAGAGTCCATTGGCAAAGGAGAAATATCCAGTTCATAACATTCTCCAAAATAGGCTTCATTATTCAGACAATAAGGCTTTCTTCATTTATGATGAAATGTAGGTAAATCTTGATAAGCTCCTAAAAAATCAGCTAGGGCTTCATCCTCATGAAAAATTTCCAAACTAGGTTTTTGATCCATGTCAAGGAGAAGCAGATTAACCAATTTTAAGTGTCCACCACAAATATGATTAACATTAAGAGGAAAAGTTGATGGTTGCTTATAAGGATTGAACCCTAGCCCATAAGTATAATCATAAACTTCATTATCCAAGGGCACTTGTATACCTTGCTCATATTTTCCACATCCTTTCCCATTGAATCCTAATTTCCTAAGTAAATGATAACCAGATCCATATCTATCAGCCATATCAGATTGAGTTAAAGGAGCGGCATATGTCACAATGTCATAACAATCTGGTTTTATTGTCTCAATTGTTTCTTCAAGGGAAGCAACAAAAAAGTTACTTTTTAATTCCCCTGAAGGTTGAGAAGGAGTGAAGACTTGTTTTTAAAACCCATTTTGTTCTTTCATGAACTCTAAATCAGAAACTTTGTATTCTCCCATAAAATAAGAACTAAATCCTATGTTCCCCAATCATCTTTAGTTAAAGCAGAGGATGGAGCTTCAAATTGTTTAACTTCAGGAGGTTTCTCAGGTTTCTTACTTGGTTGAATGGGTTCAAAGATGTTAGCATATTCTACATTCAAGCAAGGATTTGGTGCATCATCTGCATGTAATTTATACATCAGATTATTATAAATGAACCTAACCTTACAATGTAGAGTGGAAGGAATTACATGCATATTATGTAACCAAGGTCTTCCTAATAAAAGGTTATAATTGAGAGGTCCAGGCATGACATGGATAGGTGTGTGAAGAAGGATTGGACCAACCTTGATAGGTAGCATAATAATGCCCAAAGTTTTCTTTGTAATGTTATCAAATCCACAAATAGGGATATTATCCAGTTGAATGGTTGTAAGATTGGCTTTAATAGACTTGAGAATATCCATGCTAAAAACATTAATCTGAGATCCATTATCAATTAATGTTCTACGAATGATACTTTGATTAATAGAAACAACAACCATAAGAGCATCATATTGATTCTGCACCTCAACAGAAGGTAAATAATCATCAGTGAACATAATAGGAGGTATAGAAGGCATAGTATGCATGCAATCCAAGAATGAATTAACATTCTCTTGATTAGGAGACGGAGCTGGAAGAGTAGATAAAGATTTTTGTAATGCCTAGTGATATGTAGGAGAAGTTTGAAGCAATTCCCATAAAGATATCTTGGCTGGAGTAGCGCATAATTGCTCAACTAAGTCATACTCCTTAAAGGAAGAAGGTAACCTAGGTGCTTGAGGAAGCATGGGTTGAGAAGGAGGTAAAGAGGCTGGAATAGTAGGTTGAGGATTATTCCGTGTATGATAAGTATGGGAAACAAAATCTGTGTTATCAAAGAAATCCAAAGGATCTTTAGGTTTACCCTTAATAGTTATTCGAGGACATCCTTTTACCATCATCAAAGGTTTAGGGAATAACATTCTAGGTACCTCAATGTTTCAAATATAGGAGTATGAAGGTAACCATGCACACATCCTATGGTAGAGTTCAATTGGAGAAGTTGTGGAGGAGGATGAAATAGGAATAGGATCCATGGAGATCTCATTCAAACCATTTTCATTCTCACTTCCATGTACCTCATTAAGGGTTCTATTCTCTTGTACAATAAAATCTTCATCAAAATATTCAAAATAAGAGTCATACATATTGAACACACAATAAAATAACAAGCATGTAAATTTTTTTGTGTTTTAAAGAAATTTTGTATATTTTTATGTATTTTTGGAATATAAATGCAAAAGCATAAAAGAAAACCTACTTCTATATGCATGCAAGATCTTAATATGAAATTTAAATCTAACACCAAAGAGAAATAGTTTTCTATCGCAGGTTCACCAAAATGTAAAGAAGAAAATGATGACGATGTTGATCTCCTAGATAGAGTTTGCCAAATAGATGTTCATATGTAAAAGAGACCAATGCCATAATTTAACCCCTTACATTTAATTGTATTTGTTTTTTTGATAATGGATATTGAAAATGAAAGCATAGATTAATGGAGTAAAATACCAACCTTACATCATAACAGATCTGAAAATGCCATTTTCTAAAGCCTATGTTTAGTTTTTGGAAAATCTGAGACCGGATCTGAAATGGAAATGCCAAGACGAACAAAACCCAAAAATCTTTTTCCATTCTGAGATAGTTTTGATTTGTACCCTCAAGTCAATGTCACCATTTGCTAGAATTTTGGATTGCGCCCTAGGTCACAATTGACCTAAAAAGTCTTGGATCGAAATTCTATATTTGGATCCTAGAAGTTTTTTGAAAAGGGTATCTGGATCTACACTCTGTTTCACTGTTCCCGAACCTGTAACTCCCGAAACAAAACCTGCAAATATCTGAAAAAGAGGGGTTTTGGGGTGGCTATATAGGGTTTTGCCTTAGTCAAACCCCCATTTTTGTGATCTCCACCTCAACAAATAGTCAAATATAGTAGAATTTATGTGTGTGTGTTACTCTTGGAAAGAGCTTTGAATGTATAATGTCAAGATCTAATCCTCTAGATTAAAAACCCTAACATGAATTGAAAATGAGAAAGCAATGCATAGATTTGAATGTGATAAAGAAATCATACCAAGCCCCCAAGGCTAAACTACTCCTACCAAACTCACAATCTATAATTTCTACCCCATGATAATATCCTTTGAATGCTTGAAGGTTGAAAATGGTGGATCCAAGAAGAAGGAAAGAAGGAAGATGACCCTCTTGATCCAAAGAAGATCCACAATGGCTTGTCTACAAAAATGCTTGAATGTCTTAATGCATCATAATGTCTTGTCCTTCTATATCATCCTCTTTCTTCCTTGCCTCATCATCATGTCAAAATCATAATTGCATCATATAATCTTATGATTATTTTTTCATGTCCTGTCATGTCCAAATGAAGGCAAAAGAGAGTGTTTATATAGATATCTCAATATAGACCTCCTAGGGCAATGCAAGGGACCCAAATCCAAATTTCACCTCGAATTATGGTCCAATTACAATCACCAACCAAGGATGGGATGTATTAATCTGAATATCGGGGAAAACAATTCTGCATCCAGACCCGAGGACCTATTTTAAATTTTAGAACCTTGATAGGCTCTAGATTTGATAGTGGGGACCATCACCTGACAAGGGTTAAGGTTGACATCAAACTTGACTTAGGTTAATGAATACCTTGACCTTGACCTAGGTCAAGGTCGACCTCAACCTTGACCTAGGTTAGGGTCGACCTCAACCCTAAACTGAGGTTTCAGGCTGGTCACCTTGGGAAATTTGTAGGATTCCTAGGTCAACCGGGGACCCAGGGAGGTGAGAAAACACACCAGGATGTTAGATAGAGGCACAGAGGCCAAAGAGTAAGTGTGATGAAGATTTAGGAGAGAAAATACATAGGTTCTACCCAAAAAGATGGAATCATAGAAAGGGAGATTAAGGAGGACTCGAAGGACCTTAACCCTAATTTCACCTAGAAATGTAGAATCAAGTGCATGTGCATCCTAAATGCAAATCTAATATGAAAATATACTAAACGAGGGTGCTAAACCTACCAAAATGGAAGTTCTTCCATTTTAAGACAATAAAATTTGATAAAAACAAGTACATAAAATACGAGGAATATTCAATTCTTTTCTAGCTATTAGCTCAAATCATGGAACTACGTGGTTGCCAGATGCTTGACAACTCCTATTGCATTTATCCTGAATCATCCTTGTCCCATAATCAAATTGATACACTCTACAAATAGAAAACAAAGAAAAAAAGATTATGATCCATCATAGCCACTCTCACCACTCAATGGTATACTTGAGAAGCATACGAACACAATCGTGAAAGATAAATTAACAATAAAGTGACATGGCTAACCTATTCAACAACCTTATTGTTCCTTGATTTGCTTGGTTTTGATGTTTGATTATGGACGTGTCTGGTTTCAAGAATGGACTACCCATATAAGACTGATTTGTCTAGTTTTGAGTGTATCTGTCACTATATAAGACAATTTATTGATTGACTAATCAAATAATGACAGATTGGATTGTTGATAAAGACAAGTCTTATGAGTCCATTATTAATTTATGAAGCTCATTGTTTTGACATTTGATTGATTATTTGACATCTTGTTCCGCTTGTCATAACATAGATGATTATTGGAGGATTTTGATGTGTTTTTTTTATTATTATTATTGGTTGGCTTCTTCAGGACATTTTCTGATGTTTTGGATTTTTTTCAGGACTTTTTAACATTTTAAAGAATTTTTCAAGACTTTTTGCTCTTTTTGGGATTTTTTCAAGACTTTATGATCTTTTTAGGGATTTTTTTAGGAATTTAATGCTCTTTTTAGGATTTTTTCAGGACTTTTCACAATTTTTAGGGATATTTTCAGGACTTTAAGACTGCCCCTAGTCTGGTGAACTGGTATAGACGAAGGATATGTGTAAATTCTCAGGAAGATTGTGCTTATTGGGCTTCGTTCTTGGCATGCTTAGTGATAGGCGCTCAGTAAGTGCAAGCTAATCATTAGAGTTCATTGATGGAGAAGTGGGATTTCAACACTTGGTGCATGTTTCCCAGGTTTTCACCAAGGTACCTACCCAATAGGGATTTTTTACCAGGTTTTCACCAAAGGGCGATTATTTTTCTCTTTACTTTTTTCTATTTTTTCATTTATTTATTTTTTCACCAAGGCGCATGTTTACCAAGTTTTCACCAAGGTAACTTTTATATTTATTTTTTTATTTTTTGTGTTTTTTCAGGATCTTTAAGATATATACACTTAACCTTGGGATATCAGGTATAGAACCTTTTCATGTGCATTTTGTTGATATAGCTC
This sequence comes from Thuja plicata, assembly GCA_018584345.1. Lineage (NCBI taxonomy): Eukaryota > Viridiplantae > Streptophyta > Pinopsida > Cupressales > Cupressaceae > Thuja > Thuja plicata. The sequence continues at coordinate 523,115 of MU225840.1, forward strand.
AGGATCTGATCTCCTTCTTAAGTAGCTAGCTGATATGCCCCATTGTCATGTGATTTGATAATTATGTATGGTCATGTCCAGTTAGGCTCAAACTTGCATGGTTTAACTCTTTGTTCTTGATTCTTTTGATTCTCCATAAGGAAGAGGCCTCTTGCCTCAAATGTGTGTGGCCTGACCCTCTTGTGATAATTTCTTCTAAGGTGATTCTAATATCCTTGTACATGATTCATTCCACTTTGACGATTCTCATCTTGTAACTCTAGTTCACTTAGCCTAGCAACTCTGTAGTCTTCATCTGATATGAAATTATTCAATGATATTATGAGAGATGGGAGTTCAAATTCAAGAGGTAGAACTGCTTTTGAACCATATACCAGAGAGAAAGGATTTTCTCCTATTGGTGTTCTTATACTTGTTCTATATGCCCATAATGCAAGACTGGGCTGCAAAATGCTAGTCTCGACCAGATTCATTAACAACTTTCTTCAAGATTTTCAAGATTGTTTATTGGTTGCCTTAGCTTGGTCATTTCCTTGAGAATAGTAAAACAAAGAGAAGTTTTTTTTATTTGAAACTTCTCACAAAGATCCTCAACATATTTATTTTGAAAAGGCAACTCATGATCAGTCATTATGGTTTGAGGGATCCCATATTGACAAATGATATAGTTCAACATGAACATGGAGATCAACTTACCAATAATATATGTCATAGGGATAGCTTCCACCCACTTGATAAATTACTCAGTTGTGATTATGTATTTATGACCGTGAGAGGAAATGGGTGTGATTTTACCCATTAGGTCAAATCCCCACTTTGAGAAAAGCCATGGTGAAGTAATAGGTTGGAGCTCTTGAGCTGGTGCATGGATGAGATCTACATGCATCTGACATTTTCTACATCTTTGTACATATTTGTGTGAATTTTCTTCAAGTTTAAGCCAATAGTATCCCATCCTTAAGATTTTCTTCACTAAACTATTACCACCAGAATGGTTCCCGAAAAATCCTTCATGAACCTCATACAAGGCTCTCTGGGATTCTGTGGAAGTGAGACATCTTAAAAGTGTTTCATCTAGAATTTTTCTACACAAAGTATTGGTGAGCAGGGTATATCTCAAGGCTTTTCAGATAAGAGACTTTCTTTAGTTTCTAGACAGGTAAGGTGGAAGGGTATTGTCTTGAAGGTAAGTATACACAAACTAGTTCCAAGGAGACTCAGGACCAACAAGGACACATGTTGATTCTATTATTGGATCCTCATAGGCTAGGACCATCAATTTTTCTACCAAAAAGTGGAATCTGGTTTCATTGTTAGGCATATCAATCAAAGATACTATAGTAGCCATCGCATCTGCAGCTTTGTTCTGAACCCTTGGAACTTGTTTAAATAAAATGTAGTGAAAAGAAGCGTGCAGTCTATCCATCATTTTTCTGTATGGGATACAATTTTCATCCTTTTTCATATAAAAATTATTAACCTGACTGATAACCAATTGGGAATCACCATATACTATCAGGTTCTTTATCCTTCATTGTATACTTGTTTTTAATCTGATGATGAGAGCTTCATAATCAACTATGTTATTGGTACATGGAAAATTGAGTCAAAAAGATTTTGGAATTGCATCCTTTTATGGAGTGATGAGTACTATTCCTACTCTTTCACCATGGTTTATGTATGATCCATCAAAGAATAATTTCCAAACTTCTATTGTTGACGCTTCCATGGTAAAAACTACTTTATGGAGGAACTCAATGACAATAGGTTGATGATCTGGAACAAGGGCTTCTGCTAGTTGGTCTGAAATGACTTGTCCTTTTATATCCTTGCAATCCACATATTCAATATTGAACTCACTCAGAATCATCACCCATTTGGCGAGTCTTCCTATTAGTGTTTCCTTGTTCAACAAGTATTTTAATGGATCTATGGGTGCAATGAGCTTTGTTTGATGGATCAACATATAATTTCTCACTTAGAAGTGAAAACAACTAATGTATTTTATATTGCTAAGTAATTGAGTTCATATCCCACCAATTTCCTACTGATGTATTAAATATCTCCTTCCTTTCCTTGATCATCATGTTGATCCAAAAGGACACCTAGTGTTGATTCCATTGTTGATATATACAATATCAATGGCTTGCCTAGAATTGGTGGCACCAATATGGGGGATTTCAATAAATAATCTTTGAAAGCTTGAAAATTTTGTCGACATTGTTTTGTCCATACAAATGTTACCCCTTTATGTAGTAAATTTTGGAATGAGTGGAACCTATCTGCTAATTGGGCAATGAATCTCCTAATAGATTGTAATCTTCCTTGTAGACCTCTCAATTATTTCAAATTTGTAGGAGGTGGCATGTCAAGGATGGATTGAACCTTTTATGGATCTACTTCAATTCCTTTGTGTGAGACGATGAAAACAAGGAGCTTCCTAGATGTGATCCCAAAAGCACATTTCTTTGGATTGAGTCTTACCTTGTATTTTTGCATTCTATCAAATATAGGACCCAAAATTTGTAGATGATTTTCCCTAAGTTATGATTTAGCCAATATATCATCTACATAATCCTCCATTATTTTATGGATCATATCATGAAATATTATCGCCATTTCTCTTTGATAGGTGGCACCTACATTTTTAAGGCCAAATGACATCACATTCCAGCAATAAGTACCCCATGCAAAGTGAATGTTATTTTATGTTGATCTTCTGGTGCGATCTTTATTTGGTTATAACCTGAGAAACCATCCATTAGTGACAATATTTTATGTCTTTTTGTCAGATCAACTATCATATCAATATTCGGTTGAAGAAAATAATCTTTGGGACAAGCCTTGTTCAAGTCTCTGAAATCTATGCATATACAGATCTGACCATTATTTTTTTTAACCAACACAAGATTGGATATCTAGTCTGCATAAGGAATGAGTCTTATGAAAATAGTATCTAGAAGTTTATTTAACTCAACTTTGACTAGTAAATAAATGTGAGGATTCATATTTCTTAAATTTTATTTTAATGGTTTTTTGTTTGGCAACAATGGCAAGTGATGCAATACTAGCTTTGGATCCAAACCTAGCATGTCAGTATAAGACCAAGAAAATTTAATTTGTCATTCTTTGAAGTACTCAATAAATTGTTCTCTTTCCTCAGGTGAAAGAGACTTGGCCAAATATATATTCTTAGAAGTCTTTTATTCTCCTAGATTTCCTGCTTATGTTTCCTCTGCTAGCAAGGCTTATTTTTCTTCCTCTAAGGGGAGGAGATCCAAATTTCCATCCCCTGGAGCCTCAAAAAGGTTTTTATTAGAAGATATGTCCTTTATTTTTACTTATTTATGGTCAAAAAGTGTCTTTTAGTTTTCACTTAATGACCTTTCTTTTTCATTTTTACTTTTACTTTTGCGACTAGAAAGAGGAGCCTCCTCCCCAGAGTATGCATATATGTCTAGGTCAAAGGAGAATCATGACTTGTGATCTCCAAATGGTATTCCTTCATGAAGCCCCATGTATTCTAGAATGGCTTCATCATTTTCAAAAATATCTAGATTTGGATGTCCTTGTTGATCCCAGTCGATTAACTCAGGGTGGAATAAACAAAGATTAGTGTTAACAGATGACTCGGTTTGGACAAATGGAACTACAGTGATAGTTCCAAAAAAACTAGATTGGGAGGTAGACACACCATCTAAGGAATAAACACTGACATGTTTATCGACATAGGGTTGGTCTTTGAGGTTCAGTTCATCAAACATGTCATTTATGTTTGTGGTACTAGTGGCTTTGGGGGAATAACCAGGGGTGTCAGACTCAATATTATGGAGGGATGCCCACTCATACTCATGAGAATAGGTCACGCTATAATTCTTGTTAGCCATCTCATTTATTATAGAATCTGGGATTTCCTGTTCAAGGGACAATTCATATGTTGCGGTTTCCTATTCTTGTGGCAATGTTTATGGAAGTATGTTACTGATTTGGGTCTGTTCATGATTTTTCCCCTAGTTTAGATTAAGGGTTACTTGAACACCTTGAAGAACCACCCTTATTCTAGACTGGTCATAATCAAGACCTCTTTTATTCCTCTGGGTAGGTGGTAATGATATCTCCATTATTCCTTGTTGGGCCACCCCTAAGCCTATAGTTCCATCATACCCAAATTGTTGTAACATAGTGTAGCCTAGTCCATACTGATTCAAAGGTAACTGTGTTAATGGTATTTCTTGAGGATCTTGGTATAACCATGTGTTAATGTTAGAATCAAAAGGATCCTCCTCACTCAAATAACCCCATTTACCAAATGTGGTAGGTGGGTATTTGAAAACAACTAGTTCATGTGTTTCCACTATCTTTGGATGACCATATGATCTCGGTGGAAAAGGAATTTTAATAATAGTGAAAGCTTCCTCATAAAATACTCACCACATCCTTTATCTCAGATTGATATTTTAATTTTTTTACTTGGTATATCTTTGGGAATCAAAGCAGAAGTAGAAGACACACTTGCTTCTTGATTTAATGGTGCCTAGTTCTGTGTGCTACCCCTTAGATTGTGGTGATATCAAAATGGGTTTGGATCTCCTTCTATAATGATTAATGTACATGTATGTGATAGAAAGTATACCTTCCAAGAACAACACTAAAACATGCAAACGTTAAGGTTAGTCATTAGAAACAAGATTTAAAGTGTTAGCATATTTTAAATGAAATCTAAAGACAAGAAATTTCACCACAACCTCTAATGAGGAAAATAAGGGCACCCAATGCCTTGTTTATTTTCTCTTAGAGATTTATGTGGTTGTGCTCTCCCAACACAATATCTAAATCCCACTTGCAATGCATAAAAGATAAGCTAATAACTCGAGAACAAGTATAGGGAACTTGCCTCAAGCTTTCACCATTGATGAAGATGCAAGAACTAAGCTAAGATGGTATGCATGAGATAATGAAACTAGATTCATTCCATTAAGCCTAAGATGTGATTTATAGATTTTCAAATGAAATAAAAATCATGGAAACATGAATATTAGCTAAGAATTCAAAAACTAAACTAGCATGATAACAATGCATAAAAATGGAGATGATTTGCTCTTGGCAAGAGCCTCTATTTATAGATTTTTGAAAGGAAGGAGAGGGCTTAAATGAGGTGGAGCTCATGTGGCATACACATAGGTGCCACATGAGAGACACATAAGTCATTAAAGAGGCCAATTTTTCTCACACATGTGTGAGTAACTTGTGATGTGATGGGTCAAGGTGTACTTAAAGTACACATGTGAAGGATCTTGTAAGAGGTGTAAGAGTTTTAGTCCAATGAAAAACTTTTAGAAAGTGTAAGAAAGTGTCATAAAGGTTCTAAGAAACCTTGTTGGCTCCAAATTAGAATAAATTTGAAAAGTCAAATTTAGAAATTTGCTCACACGTGTGAGAAAATAATTTAGGACTAATATGTGTAGGAATCTTGAAATTAGCCTAATTAACCTTAGTTAATTAGTGAGTAGGTCTATTTGGTGAGAGTGCTATGAGGTAGGGTAGGATCTAGGTTCAAATTAGTTTAATCCAAATTAGATTTAGATTAATTATGGTTTAGTAGAATTAAGTCATGTGGAGGAATAAATAAATTATAAATTTATTTAAAAGGGATTAATGAGGGAAATGCATATAAATAGGATTTAATACATTAAAGGGGGAATAATATTTAAATTAAGATTTAAATATTATGAAAAATGAATCATATTTAATTAAATAAATAAATAAAATAGATAGAAGAATAGAACAAATATAATTAATTAAAATTAACTACAATGTTATGGGAATATTAATTAAATTAATATAAAGATGATTTTGGACGTCTACAATACCTTGATAAGGAAATTTAATACATTGATGATAGGTAGATGGTACAACTTGAATTTCATGAATCCATGGTCTACCTAGTAACATGTTATATTCAAGTTCAAGATCTGGGATCTGAAATGGAGTGCTTTTCATTACTGGTCCTATTTTAACTGGTAAGCGAAGGACACCTTTGGATGATCTTGTCTCTTCATCATATGCCATGCTGTTGATGTGTCTAGTGATATCAATGCTTTACTATGAGTATCCCAAGGTCTTTATTACTCTTAAAGTACAAATTTTTAATCCAACTCCGCCATCAATGAGGACTCATCTGATTGTGTGTTTGTGCACTTGGACAAATAAATGTAAGGGCTCATTGTGTATAAGCTTGTGCATAGGAACATCACGATCAATAAATGTAGCATGTTTATTGGAAACAATGTAATTGACCATAGTTTGGAAGTTCTCAGGATATATGTCCCTAGGGACATCTACATTTTGAAGGGCCAAATCCAATGCTTGCTTATGTTCAAGGGATATACACAATAACTCAAAGAGATAAATCTGAGTGGGAGTGCGCTTGAGCTGATCTACCAATATGTATTGTGGATTAGGAAGTTGTGCAACAATTGAAGGTGTAGTAGAAGTCGAATGTGCCCCTAGTAATACAAGCCTTGTGTAGTGGGTAGTGATTGTGCATTTAGAGTTGTTATCTCTAATATTAATGGTTGCAATTTGGTATTCATCAGGATTGAGACAATATATTGTGTTATCAGAAGTAGTGTAGGTAAAATTGACCTATTTTGATTGTCCACCAGATGCAAGGGTCTTTCCTTTATTATGGTTTAGTAAAGGATCATTTAAAATTGTGTGGTCTATATTTCCTTTGGGTTGAACATTAGTGTCATCAATTATGCACTGTTCAATTAAGTCTTGAATATCATTCTTCAAACAATAACAACTTGATGTCTTGTGACCTTTAACACAATGATATTCATAGAAATCATTGTACCTCCACCACTTAGGTTTAAAAGTGCCATACTCAAATTCTCTTATCTTAGGTAAGGTGAAAAGATTACTTTGGATTAACTTCTTAAGTGCTTCTCGATTGGTTCCCCTAAGGGTGTAAATTCACATTTTAGAAAAGGAGTTCTTTGTTGAGATTGAACATTGGGTTGGGATTGCATGACATTCACCATTTGATTGTTTGACCCTTGCATTTGCATTTGATAATTTGACAAGGATGTATGTTCCATAGGAGTTTGACTTGGTGTTGATGCCCCCTGTAATGAGATCTTGAGCTATGCATAGTTGAAAGTTTTAGCATCAGTGACACTTTCATTGGTAACGTTCTTGTTTTTAATCCACCACTTAGGTTTATCATTAGAATTTTTGGTGGTGTTTTCTTGATTTTGATCAGGAAGGATTCCTCTCTTGATTAATTTTTCTCACATCGAATGCCTTGTTCTATTAATTATTTAAAATCTAGAGAAAGTTGCAGTTCTGTAGTGTAGGCCATATCTGTGACAAGGTTATCAACAAACATGATTATGAGATCTTGTTCAAGAACATCATATGGGATTATGTTAGCTGTACTTCTCCATCTTTACAAGAATTTAGAGAAAGATTCTCCTTCCTTATGTTTGATATCACAGAGGTCTTTAATGCTAACCTTGCGCTCTATATTGTGATGAACATGAGCAGTGAATCATTCAGCTAATTCCCCCCAATATTGAATACCATGAGGTAGGTGAGAAAACCATTCCATTGCTAGGATGGCTAAACTCTAAGGGAATAATCTCATAAGATATGTCTCATTCTATATTACCTTAATGCAACTAGCAAAGAACTCTCTAATGTGTTCCATAAGATTGGTGTTTCCTCTGTATTTGTCAAATTTGGGTTCTACAAAGTGTGCAGGAAATGGAGGTGTGATTAGCGAGTGATAAAAAGGATAAGGTTATAAGTCTTCTATAGTGTAGGACTTAGTCTACCATTAATTTTGGGAATTCAAGACCTAGTTTTGCAGTGTTTGCATTTGCTATTTCAGAAGGTCAATTTGGGACTGAGAGACATTCTTAAAATTTGATTGTGGTCTAGTACCTGTTATGAGACTCTATCTTTGAAACGGTTGTGTTGGAATATATGACCTTCCATGAATTTGGTATTGATTTATAGATGTAGGTAAATATTGAGTTCTGATTTTTTGTTGTTATTGTTGTTGAAACAAAGATGTAACCCTTAGAGGATGTTGACTGTAAGTAGGACTGACAGAGATTGGTCCTACTTGTTGTGATGAGCTAAATCCAAGTCTAGTGGGGATAGTTTGTGATGCAAGTGGGTTGCAACTTGTTTGAGTAGTTGATGTTGTACTTTGAGCACTTGACATAAAAGGGAATGATATTTTTACCTATGACAAACCAGAGGTTATTGCGAGACTTGTCTGAGCACTTGTCACATTTTGGGCTGAACATGAACCAACCTAATTTGAAGAAATCATCTATGCATGAGTTGCTTGTGATGTTACTACTTGGGTTGATATTGGAATAAACATTATCTGGGATATGACATGATCAAATTGAGAGTTCCCAGTTGTATTATGACTCGCTAATCAATTTTTCATCCATATTATGAAGACATCAAACCCAGACGGAAGTTTGACTCCTTTGTCTAATAGCATTTCTATGAATCTTTTAGGATTAAACATATACAACTCATGAAGAGTGATCATCATGTTCTACGTCTTCCAACTCTCCTTCTATGATATCTTGAAAAATAGTTAGTCTATGTGAGACATGAAATTTTTGGAACATTTTTAGTGTACAAAGAGGGGTCCATACTTGTAAAAGGATCAATTTCTGGTTCCTCTTCTCATGGATGAAAAAGGGTTGACATAAGGTTCCCCTGGTTTATTTCTAGCCCATGACCTAGTAGTTGGTCCTCCATAAGGTGTAAAAGACATTGTGTTATCTAGGATTTAACTAAAATGAGTGACGTAAAACAAAAAAAAGGGACAATATATTGAAGAGAGTTTAAGCTCTTGTTTAACAAGGGTAATTATAAGAAAAAAAATTGTCTTCTCTTGATCTCAAAGATTGATGATGATAAGATATGATTTGACTCTCGTCTTAGATTAGACAAATTTGTTATAAAAGAGTGATGAAACTGATATAATGAGATCAAGATATTCTAATCTGAAATGTTGAATTATCAATGCTAAATAATGACTGAAATGACAAAGAGGCGCAATCCTAGCTGTTTGAGATTTCATTAATTCTTTGTTATTTTCCAAATGTACATGTTGACCTTTCACATGACACAAGAGAATTTTCCAAGGTTCTAGACTGATAGAATGTAGTGTTCTGACAGAGGAACCCAGACTGCTTTGATAGAAGAAGTGCACAGGTCTTTTGATCAATTGCGGAAAACTTATGTTGATTATGACAGAATGCAGGGTCAATCGTGGCAAACTTTTGGCAATTGCGGCAATACAAGCTTCAATTAAGGTAATAAACAATTCAAATATGGTACACTTCTGGCAATTGTGGTATACTTCTGGCGATTGCGATAACATATGCCAGTCTTGAAAATTTGATTGTAGTTTTGAAGTTTTATGATAAAATGGACTCCAAAACAGTGAGGTAATATGTTTCTTGGAAAAGACTTATGTTGACACCCTAGACACTCAACATGTTTGACTCGTTTGATTTTGTAAGATTTTGTTTTTGCATTGAAAATGATCACACAAATAAACATAGTAGACACAATGTTTGTACATCCAAGATTAATTAGACAAAAAAACAACCCTATGGCTGGCAAGGACAATACCTTTGAGTCCCCACTTGGATAAAATCCAGCTACACTTATTCAACACAGATAGCTTAGAATTTTTGTAGCACTGGCTCCCCTCCACAACACACACTTCTCAATCATACAAAGCTTCAAATTCTAAGGGGACATCAGTTCCCAAGGAATTTCTATTTTTACAAGGAACTGCAAATATGTGGGGTGTCTTAGTTTGTCTCTGACCTTCCCTATCAGCAAGTAGAGGGTGTTTTGGAAACTAAAAACATTGTCTCTTTAGTAGTGGAATCCATTCAGGTGTCTATACTCGAATGATATTTCCAATTAAGGGGGATCTCCCAGTCCTTTCAAAACAAGATATTTTACGTCTAGCAATAACGAGTTTTAATGCATCAAAAGGATATAGAAGGCATTTTTTGCTGGCATAAAAAACTCACACCTATTAATTTTGACATTAAGAACAATCACATCTTTTATATAGCGGTTCAGAAGAGCTTGGATTTATCTAGTTACCTCTTGGTTCATCGTTTGGGGTGAGTACCTCTTTTCCCACCAAAGGTCACCCTCTTAAAAAAATAAAAATTGAGCGTCGTTAATATTTTTCTCTTGCACCAATGACCACAAGAGCCAGTGGGAGAGGATAGTGTATGTTAATAGTGGGACCACTCTATAGATGCACAAGCGTTCCATATACACAAGACATATGTTCATTTATTAAGCTCCAATTCAAGTGTTTATGACAGACACATAGTTCTTTTTTAAGAGCCCCAAATTGAAGTGTTCCTAAGCTTAAACAAGCATGAAAGACAAGAAACAATAGAAAATAAATTATCTTTATTTTAGATTTGTCTTATGTTTCCAGCCCTCCCCTCCTACAAGAAAACCGTTAATGCAATGGGTTCTTTGACATGCGTATTTTCCTTTTTTCGCCACAAGCTAGAAAAGAGGATTAGTGTTCAAAAAATGTTATCAAGAAATGCTTGGATTGCTAAGGGTTTCAACACTTATAATGAACTTATATTTGGCTGAAAAATGTTTAAGGGAATCGATATACCTGTTGAAGGGTTTGATTTGATTTTTAGTTTTGATTGCAAGAGTTGCCCTTTGTTGTGCGTAACAATGAGCAATTCTTCTTTTGAGTGATTTTTGTGACCTAAACCCTGGAGTGTGCTAGATTATCCTCTTTTTGATTTGTCATTTGTTCAGTCTTGCATAGAATATGAGAAAAAATAGATTGAGCAACTATTGAAAAAGTGCAAAAAAGTACGAAACAAAGCAATTGCAAAATTATTTCTACGATTGTGAAATAATGCTATCAGTTGCAAAATAATTTATGTAATTGTTAAATTCGATTATCAGTTATGAAATATAATCTACAATTGCAAAATATTGTTATTAGTTACGAAATACTGTAGAAAACAAAGGCTGAAAATAGAATAATCAATTATGAAATACAAATGACAATTGCAAAATTAAAAGAAACGATTGCGATAATAAACACAACAATTGCAAAATTCTTTCGGGAATTGTGAAATTCTTTTCTCAATTGCAAAATAATAGAAAACCATCTAGAATAAATAAACAAAATAAATGATGAAATCTCGGTCATACGACCGAGACTGAGGGTTTCTGTTAATTATCTACAAGTGACTATTGGGCTGTAAGTTCACACCTGGTTCACCAAAATGTATGGGGTAAAATCTGCACAAGCTCAAATAGAGGATTAATAGCACCGAACTAAACAAAGAATGAACTAGTAATCAACATAAATCCCCACACACAACATAAATGAAATCTAATCTATTGGAAACCAAATAAGCAATTATGCGCAAACCAATAGTTAATTCAAGCCTGTGTTGCTTCTCTCTTCTCCTTCTGAAATGTTGCTTTGATGGTGCTTAAAGTTGATGCTTGGCAATGTTTATGACTTGGGAGATTCGAGAAATTGATAAAATGATTGATGTTGAAGTTGATCACAATTAGCTCAAAAACCTGCATAAAAATTATACTCTTCAAAATCATGATTGTGCTCTCAAAAATCGTGATTGTTCAAAATGGGTTTGAAAAGGGTTTATATAGAGATTTCAGACTGATCGACGGTGGAGATTGATCCTTTGAAAGCAAATTGAATGGATGGGCTAATTAGAGATGGAGTGAAGATGAAGACATTCCTATTTTGAGGAGAACAAGAAAGAAGATAATATAAATCAATATGGAGAAAATCAGTTTCCAAAAAGCAATTGATTTTTTTATTTAAAAGAATGATTTTCAATTTCTAATTTTGAGGATAAACAAATTATTTTATTGATTTAAAGCTCTTTTTTATTTTCAGAATTCTTATATTGATTAAAGCTCTTTTTTATTTCCGGAATTATTTTATTCCTCATGAAATTATTTTTCTCTAATTTTTGGAAGTTTTTAGAATTAAAATTGAATTAAAAATTCAACTTAGAAGAAAGCAGAATTAATTATAAATTAAATGAAATTAGATAGAAATTAGTGAGAAATTAAATTAAATCAATTTTGGGTTATTAATTTAATTGAGAAGTAATTAGCTAATTTAAATAATTATTGATAATTATTTAAATTATGGGAATTTAGAAATTGAATTTAATTAACTAATAAAGACCAATTAATTAAGGTAAAATTAATTAAATAAGATTGATTATTTAATTAACATTAAGAAATGATTAAGTGAAGAAAATATTAGGATATATCATAATTAAGATAATTAATTAAATAATTAAAGAACTATTTAATTAATAGAAGAATAATTAGTAATTAAATGTGAACTCGCAAGTCTGTCTATTTTTGGGTGTCTACAGTGATTATTTACGTTGATGACATTATGTTTTCAGTAAGATTAGGGAGGATCATTTGTTGCATCTGAGGCAAGTACTATAGAGATTAAGAGAAGAAAAGTTGTTGATAAATATTAAGAAGTGTTCTTCCATGAAGGAAGAAATATTGTACTTCGATTTTGTGATCTGGATAGATGGATTAAAGATAGATCCTAAGAAGGTAAAAGCAATTATTGAGTGGCCTACACCTAAAAGTGTTGGGGAAGTAAGATCATTTCACAGATTGGCTAGTTTCTACAAGAATTGTATTAGGAATTTGAGTTTGATTTGTAATCCTATGACAGAGATAATGAGAGGAGATAGGAAAGTATTCAAGTGGACACATTGAGCATAAAGGAGTTTGGAGTTGTTGAAACAAAAGGTGATTGAACAACATGTATTGGCTTTACCTAATTTCAATAAGGTATTTCAAGTAGATTATGATGCTAGTGGGAATGTAATTGGAGCCGTGCTAACTGAGGAAGGAAGACTGATTTCTTATTTCAGTGAAAAGTTGAATGATGCCCATAGAAGATATTCAGTTTATGATTAGGAATTTTATGTCATAGTTCAACCCTTGAAGAAATGGAGACATTACTTGTTTCTTAAGGAGTTTGTATTGTATACCTATCATCAAGAATTTTAATATTTGAACAGTCAAGGTAAGTTGAATCAGAGACATATGAGATGGGTTGAATTCTTGTAGAGTTATACATTTGTGTTGAAGCATAGGAGTGGTAAGACAAAAAATGTTTCTAATGCTTTGAGTAGAAAGAGAAATTTGCTGACAGAGATGAGAATTGAGGTATTGGGATTTGATTAGTCAAAGACCTTGTATGAGAATGACCCTGATTTTGTAGAACCTCAGAAAGCTTTCAAAGAACCTGTTATAGCATACCAAAGTAAATGGTTAAGTTATTTAATTCAAGAAGGTATGTTATTCAGAGGAATTCAGTTGTGTATACCTATAAGTTCAATGCAAGATAATCCGATTAATGAAAAATATTATGGAGGATTAGTTAAACACTTTGGTATTGACAAGACAGTAAATTTGGTGAATGAGAATTATTTTTGGCCCTATATTCATAAGGATGTAAAGAAAACTATTCAAAATTGTAAGATTTGTCAAGTTGCCAAGGGAAGTAGTCAGAACACTGGATTGTATACACCTTTCACAATACCAACTAGACCATGAGAAGACATTAGTATAGATTTTGTACTTGGTTTACCGAAGACCCCAAGAGGTAATGATTCTATATTTGTGGTAGTGAATAGATTTTCAAATATGGCTCATTTCATACCTTTTAAGAAGACAACAAACACAATACATGTAGCAGATTTTTTTTCAGAGAAATTGTTAGATTTCATGGATTACCTAAGAGTATAGTTTCAGACAAGGATAGTAAGTTTGTTGATTATTTTGGAGGAAACTTTGGAGGAAGATGAATACTGAATTGAATTTTAGTTATACATTTCATCCACAAACAATAGAAAAATAGAGGTAGTGAACAGAAGTTTGGGTAACTTACTAAGGTGTTTGGTTGGATAAAAGATTGGGAATTGGGATTTAGTACTCGCATAAGAAGAGTTTGTATATAATAATTCAATGAATACGAGTACATGGAAGACACCATTTGATATTGTTACAGGAATGAATCTTAAGGGAGTATCAAAATTGAGGGATATCAATCATGAATTCAAAAGGAGCACAAAAGCAAAATAATTTTTAGAACACATGAATGAATTACACAATCAGATGAAACAACATTTGGAATATATGAACCAAAAGTATAAAAATAGAGATGATATGAAATGGAGACTTAAGGAATTTTTTGTAGGAGATGAGGTAATGTTTTATTTGATGAAGGATATATTTCCTATTGGAACATATAACAAGATGAAGATGAGAAATTTTGGACCATGCAAAATCTTGAGGACATCTACTTCAGGGAATGCATGTGAAGTAGAGTTACCAGATGACATGGACATATCACCTATATTCAATTTTACAGATCTATATGAGTACCATGAATCAAATTTTTTTGAAGGGATGAATCAGATCTTGAGAAGCAGTATTCTAAGAAGCAGATTAAAGGGATATAAAGGATTTTAGATAGTAGAATTGGCGGAAGCACAAAAGGAAAGCAATACAAGGAATATATTATGAAATGGAAAGACAAACCAGTTGAAGATTCTTCTTGGATTTCTTAGGTTGAGGTTGACCTTCTTGGTTATCCTTTAGCCCCAAGAAAGTGAGAGACTAACTTTTCAAATAACCTCGGGTGTCTGATGCAGGAGCATCTTGGGTTCTTGGAAACCTTGCATCAACCAAAAATATTTGTTTTCTATTTTTCTAGTTTGTCTGTTGTTGAGTTTCTTTTAGCTTTCCTTCAGTTTGGATCAGTTTTTTTTGCACACCTCATGAATTTTTTCTTGCATCATGTTTTTGTTGGAGGTTTTCCCTTGTGCAAATAGTTGACTGTATGTTTGTCATAGATGACAACATATAGTATACAACAGTGTACTGTATTCACTTTTTAACATGGACATGTTGGAGCCTTGCGCGGTTATTTTTATGTTGTAGACATATTTATTATGTCATGTTCATACACACAGATTCTGGAATGTAGTTAAAGTTGAGTTATGTTGATTTGTTTACGAGCCACAGTTTCAAAGGATTGTTATTAAGAGCTGACAGTAATTTTATTGTTACTTTAGTTGTGCCTATCTTTGGGATATGCGTGTTCAGATTCATGTTTAGTTATGAGTTAAGAATGTTTAACCAAAGGCACTTAACGTGTTTCATCTTAAGTGTGATGTTTGAGTTATTTTGGTGGAGCCAACTATGTGAAGCGATGCGTCTATTCATTTTGAGTTTTGTCGTTCTAATTATATTGCATGCTTAGTTTAGCTGACAAGGAATTTGTTGAAAAGTTTCCTACAGTCGACACATTTATATCCTTGAAGAAGATACTTATAGTAGTTCATTTGTGATCGCCAAAAAAAAAATAGAGGGAAAAAGAAAAAGGAGGCAAGAAAGTCATGACAGTAAACATAGCAGAATGTCTGATGTATTAGAATAGTAAAGCTACATCATTCATAAGAAAAGGATCCATGTGAAGAAGCAAAAAGATTATACAAGTCACTGGAATTGATCAAGACAACAAGTCTACTTAAATAGTTCAAATATCAGATATAGTGTATATTTGTTTTGCAGAAGGTTACAACCTTCATCATTTGAGTAGTGTGCTCTTGGACAGTGTGTCTTGACCCCTAATAGGGTTATTTGTAAAAGACTCCTAACAGGGTATGACCCTTGACCAAGTCACTATACTTATTGCATTGTAAAGATCAACTCTAACAAGGTTGTAAGATCTTATAATAGGGATCATTATTGTGAGGTCTTGCCCTGACCATCCATTTTTGAGTTGATATTGTTATATCATATTTATCTGGAGGATACATTTATTTTGATACATTTCATTTTGGACCTTCTACAGTATAGATTTCCTATGATGACTCTATTTTGAAGATACTTAGATGTATTTACTTATATTATTCTCAGTCCTCGTAGACATGATTTTATTGTTTTCATTTTGTTCGATATTGCAATATGACCTTTTGGCATGTAAATGAGAGATTTGGTTTAAATTCTGCAAATGTTCATATTGGTAGATAAGAATTTCCATTCTTATAGCAATGTATAAACTTTGGTTAAAGGAATATATTATAAAGTAATTATCATGAATATGTGTTTTTTGTTCTTGGACTACTGATCCTTTGTTCAAGTGTGCAGGAGGAATAACCATGGTTTCAAAATCGAGGAAACAAGATTGGGCTAATTGTGTATATCCATGTGAAGCCAAGGTTATCCCTAAAAGGGTAATAACCTAATTGTAAATGTTAAATTATTGTAAATGTGATATTTCATGATTTTAACATTTATTTCTTTAAGTCATGCCATGTTGTAAATGTGTGGTGCTTATGTAGTGTCAATTGACACGTGTTGTGACATGGAATGCCTATGTGGATTTTTATGTTGAGTTTACCCTAGGTTAGTTTGAGGAGTTACCATGTGAAGTAAGGTTGCCTTGATAACCCAAGTCATGAGTTTTATTCATGAGATTCGAATGCAAACTTTGAGGGGGTTTTTGAAGGGTTAAATTGTGTCCTTTAAGGTAGTTTGAGTAAAGATTTTCTAGTTTTTATGTAGTATTATGGGTTAGGGATTGTTTTTCATTGTTTTGAGTGTCATAACCTCTTTTATAGGCCTTCTTTAATTCCTCTCTTTGATAGTGCCAAAATTTGAGAGAAAGCGAGAGGCCTTCACTTCCTCCAAATGAGTGGAGTCCCTTGTTTGCATGTAATTTGACATTTTATGAAGGGGAGACACATGCCTCTACCTTCTTGATGGGAGAGAGGTGGAGTTGGGAAAGGGAGCCTTTTATGGGAAAGAGAGAGGAGAGTTGGGGTTGATTTGCCCACTCTCCATTTTTAGAGACTTGTAGATTTTTGCTTGGGAGATTTAGCTAGTTGAGAAAGTGAAGGGAAGAAAAGCTAGATTCAAAAGGGTCATCCCAACAACATCATCCATTGCTTGGAGTAAGGTTGGTACTCCTTTGTCCATGTGTGTGCTTATTTCTTTCATGTTTTTTTATTTTCTTGTTGAGATTTACTTAATCTTCATATTTCATGTTTGTGCAATTATGGTTGAACTATTATGTTTTGTTGAAAGATAATTCTTCTTGTTCTTTATTTTTGTTTGTTGTTGTTGTGATTGGGAGTGAATTGACTTATCTTTCCCTTGGGAGGGAGGAGATAGTCAATTGTGAGTGAAGGGCATAGTTGGGAAACCATGTTAGTTGAGAGTCTCTTCTTGGGAAGAAGAGGGATGTCATGGATGTTATGGGCTTCATGTTGCCAATGTTATTTTGTAAATTTATCTTAAGGGTGATAAGGAAAATGGTTGTGTGATTGGTGCATTTGGGTTGAAGTTTAAAGCCTTGGGAAGGCATGTGTTTAATGTGCATAAAATAATTATTTGGGCTTGGCATTCTCCTTCTTGTGTATTTCCACCTTCACCCCTAAATTGAGTCCATTTTAGACCCAATTGTGCATAAAACTTGGATGGGAGTTATGTGTTATTTTTTTTAGTTGTTTTGTGCATTGTTTTGCTTGAATGTCACCTGCCTCTTCTTGTTTCCCCTAGCTCGGGGGTGGTCTCATAGAGACCTAGGATGGGAGGTGAGATCCCATGGTTTATTTCCAAATTCTTGATTACAGTTTTGTAGTTGTCTCTCTACTTGGAAGGATTTATGTTTCAAAGCTTGGGAAGGAGGAAATCTAGTTGATTACCATTGTGTTTTATGAAAATCAGTTTCATCTCAAGCCATAGGACTGAGTCTTGTATAATTGAAATTCTGAAATTTGGCTTAAAAATTTTGTAGCATGTAATTGTAATAAGGTTGCTAAAAGGGAAGAAGTGTAATGTTTGGTTTTCTGTTTTAAGAAATACTTATAGGAAACACATCACTGTTTATAGTGCACCCAACTGTAAAATTGTTTTAGAGAAATGGAATATTTTTTTCCCCTTTATATAATTTCTAAGTTAAATCTGTAGCCAAGAATGATTAATTATTGTTTATCTTAAGTAGTCATTTTCTGATTTATTAAGTCCCTAAAGAGATATCTCTGTTCACAAATTGTAACATCTTTATTAAGATGTTATTGTCTTCTTATTAAGTTGTTGCCTTGTTTATAAAATTTTAAATTTACTTATGCTTATAATTGCATGTAATAAGTTTATTTCAAATATATACTAATTTGTTTAACAAAAGCAGTCTGCATGTTTATCTTATCATCAATTTTCTACAAATGAAAATTATGTTTCCTCAGTTTGTATACATAGCTAAGAATGCTTCAGAAAAGCATATCACATAGATGTAAAAAGCAATTTGATACATTCTTCTTCTTTATTATTATTATTATTATTATTATTATTATTATTTTTTGCATAGAATAAATTAATCTGCATACCTTAATGAAATGTAATAACCACATTATTATATGATGCATAGATAGAGATGTTTTCAATATATTATTATGTATATATATAGCAGCCTATATATATACATAATAGATATATAATTTGAAGAGCATAATAGTTCCTTTAAATAGACATAGGTCTCATCTGCAGATATGTACAATATATATATATATATATATATATATATATATATATATATATATATATATATATATATATATATATATATAATCACATATTTAAAACCATAAATTTACTGCAGCTTTAAATCTATTGTTGTTGTGTATAAATCAGTAAGCTAAAATGTAACTATTTAAAAATGAAATACTTCATCCTTTTGCATAGGAGAAAATATTTTGAAAGTAAATAAAACTTTTAGATTTTAAGCAAGATAAACAATAAATCTATTTTTTTTAAAAATACTCTGAGACCTGCACAAAATGAATAACATTACAGAGCTTTAAATCTGAAAAAAAACTGAAGCAAATAAAATATATGGATGGTTGCAATGTACACATAAGATACATACACATATCTGTGAGCATGCACCTATGTGTACTTGTTGATTTTGTTTGTTCTTCCATGGTAGCCATTATAGACCTACAAATCTTCAACATAGAAATAGTGAGTAGAAATTTAAAATAGGGTTTGGAATGGAGAAAAGAAAAGAAAAGAATGAGGAGAAGATCCTCAACTTAAGGCTCTACTATTTGGGGCCCTAACCCTAATTTCGAATTAGGGTTAGGGATTTTTCTAGAAGGCTGACTTATCTTTTTTTTTTAAATATATATTTTTTCATGATTTCCCTTTTTGTGGGGTTTTATTTCTTTCTTTTGGTGGTTAGTATTTTTTTGATGATTAAATTATACTTAGTTTTTGTATTATAGAAATCATAGTAAAGAAATAAGAATATTATGTATAGAACTTTAATAAGATGTTAAGAAATTTATTTAAACTATAGACTTTATTGTAATTCTTTTATAAAGATAACATTTATAATTTTAATTAAATTAAAATTTATAATCTAGGATTTTGTTAGACTATTAAAACATAAAGTGTGTAGCTTTAAATTGAATAAGAGAAGGTTGTTTGTTTATTTTATTTTTTTGTTTTATATAGATTAAATAGACCCTAGCCTTATTGCTTTTAAATTTATAAATAGAAATAACAAGATTTGATACATAATATTTTGCATTTATGAGTTTATTTATTTATTTAAGAAATAACTATTTAAAGAAAGCTAGAGGAATATATTTTAAATATTTATATTAGGTAGAAAGTATTTAAAAGGCAGATTTTTAAAAAAAAAATATGATTTGGTATAAATATTTATATTTAGGTAGAAAGTATTTTAAAAGGCAGATTTGTATAAAAATCAGATTTGGTATATATATTTATATTTAGGCAGGAAGAATTTTAGAAGGGTAGATTATAAAAATCGGATTATATATATATTAAATATACCCTAATCTTATTTCTTTTAAAATTAACATTAGAGATTATTTTAAAGGTTGACCTTTCTTAATTTGGAATTAAGTTATGTGGAGACTTAATAATGTATTTAAAGACTTATTTATTTAACTTTATCAAAACATCCTTATATAATTATTGTTGGTTATTAGAGGGTTAATTAAAGCTAAGAATGATTAATTTAATATAGTGTAAATTAACTTAACATAGTGGGTATTAATACACGTATGTGGAAATTATTAATAATTTCTTGATCTAAACCTTAATGGAAAAATATGTTATGTATTTATAAAGTGCAGCATAACCTCTAGATGATTTTTATTTAATTTTTTTTTTAATGTGGAACTTGGGGTAATATCAGTTACGTTGTAATTTAAATAAAGCAAGGGTGTTGGATTGACTTAGTTTATTATTGCTATTAAAAGATTTAGGTTTTCAACTTTTAATGGTTATATGGAGGGTTATAGTCTTTTAGTTAGACCTTTTAATTAGTTAGAAACTTAGTTAGTTAACCTAATTTAGGCTTGACCGTGAAATTAAATAATGTTATTTTTGTGAGTCCCTTACATGTGGCTAGTGTAAGGGTCAACATAAGAATAGTGTGGAAGTGGGACACCATTTCTATGGACTTTATTGTTGGTTTACCTATGTCTTCTCTCCGTCATGATGCCATCATGGTGACAGTGGATAGGTTGACCAAAGTCGCCCACTTCTCACCCGTGTGTACCACTTTCATGACACCTACAGTAGCACATGTATTCTTGCGAGATATTGTCAGGCTCCATGACATCCCTCGTAAGATCATATCAGACCAAGATTCTCTCTTTACCTCTTCTTTTTGGAGAGAATTGCAGATAGCATTGGGCACCAAGCTCAATTTTAGTACAGCCTATCATCCTGAGATTGATGAGTAGACTAAGAGAGTAAATTAGGTTTTGGAGGATATGTTGTGGATGTATGTTATGGATCACCAGTCCAGATGGGAGGAGTACCTTCACTTAGTAGAGTTTGCCTACAATAATGGGTATCAAACATCCTTGGGTATGCCTCCTTATTAGGCCTTGTATGGGAGGTCATGTCGAATACCTTTGAGTTGGGACAAAATTGAGAATATGGTTTCAGTTGGGCCAGAGTTAGTTAGGGACATGGAGGAGTAGGTTGTCTTGATCAGAGAGCGTCTCAAAGAGGCACACGATAGACATAAGAAGTATCAGACGCAAAGAGGTCGGATAGAGTCTACATGGTTGGAGACAGGGTATTTTTGAGAGTGCATCCACATAAGAGTCTGATCCATTTTGGAAAGGGCATCTAGCTAAGAATGCTTCAGAAAAGTATATCACATAGATGTAAAAAGCAATTTGATAAATTCTTCTTCTCTTTTTTTTTGCACAGAATAGAATTAATCTTCATACCTTAATGAAATGTAATAAACACATTATTATATGATGCATAGATAGAGATGATGTTTTCAATATATTATTATGTATATATAGAAGCCTATTGTAGACACCCTAAAATGGACAGGCTTGCGACTTTACACTAAAAACACTAATTTTCATCTATTAATTAATGGTTTTTTAATCATTAATTAATCATCTATTTTCTTCTAAATTCATTCCCCAAATCATCTAATCAAATTCTCAAAATTAATTAAATAATTAATTTTATTTAATTAATTAAC
>MU225840.1:545123-556653 GCA_018584345.1 Thuja plicata
CATTTATCTTCAAAGAGATAACTCCAATCAGATCACATGGGTTACTCCACCCATCTCTCCAGTCCACATGGGTAACTTCACCCACCTCTTCAGTTCAAAAAGGTAACTCATAATTAGCTCTTTAGTTGACCAAACTCTATCTCCTCTTTACCAAATGAAGAGGTGGATTTTACTGAGGACCTCTCCAGTTCCTTTTGATCTCAACCGTTCATCTCCCTATCTTTGGGATTGATCTCAACCATTCATTTCATCACCAAATCCTATATAATAAACCCTTCATAACCATTTGAAGGATCCAGGATTTCAAGCTCTCGTGCGCCATTACTCCGTCAGTTTGGTTCTAGCATTCAAGCCATCTTGTGATCACACACCCATTTCAATTAGCAACTTCTCGACACTTCTCAAGTCATAGACGCTGACCTACCAATACTGAGCATCAATAACAGCATTTCAGAAGGAGTAGAGAGAAACAATAGAAGCTTCAAGCATCGTGGGGTTTTCATTTATTTGTTTTCCTTTCTCTTGCTTGTACATTTTATTGGTTACGTTTCATTGTTATTCATTTTGGTAGTATTGTGTATTTGATTTATATCAATTGTGAAACCTTTGCTACTGACCCCTACCTTTGGAAAGCTAGGGAATCTGTGGATCATAAATAGAGAGGCGTTACATGATGGGGATGATGATCCTGGTCCCGAGGGTGCTAGAGGGGGAGTTAGGAGCAGAGGTGGTCGGAGTGGGGGGAAGTCCAGAGTTGGGTTGGGTGCCATTTTGGAGGAGGAGGAGGAGGCCATAGAGGAGGAGGCACCTCAGTTGGTATGGAGGGTTTGCAGGTGGACAACTGCAGTTTTGGCTCCTAAACCTGAGGATCGGGTGGTGATTGAGGATGTGGATGTGGAGATCACGGATATAGATGTGGAGGCTCTTGACGAGTAGAGTGCTGAGATAGGATCCTGTGGTGATAGTGGGAGTACTAGGAGAGGTATAGGGGAGAGTTCAGAGAGTGGGGATGATTTTGTGGTTCTCAGGCGGAGACAAAGTGGGGGACTGGGAGGCCAGGCAGAGGAGGGGGATATGGACATTGCCATGGGTGGTATGGATGATGATCCCTTAGAGGTGGAGTGCCTTACCTAGTAGGTTTAGGATCTGTAGGCCTGTCTTGCCTTATCTGATGCCCGTGCGACTGCTTTGGAGGCTCGTGTTATAGCTACCGAGTCTAGAGAGCGACAGGCTCAAGCCGAGGTCCGCTCGTTCATTGATAGTGTACATGATGTTGCTCATAGAGATATTCTAAATATGTATTATAGATCTGGGAAAGAGGCTCAGAGGGAGATTGATTACTATAGACAACACTATGAGGGTGCAGTTTTGGTAGAGTAGAGAGTGCCTAGCTACACAGTGTCACAGAGATCTAGTAGGGCTCAGCATTCTCAGAGTAGTGGTATCAGAGTTCCTGAGTCCTCTCATAGGACAAATTCTGATATGCCTCCCCCTCGTGCACCTCTGGGTGAGGGTGGGGGTAGTTCTTGTTAACTATGATCCCTGTACCATTTTTGTAGTGGTTCATTGTATACTCTGAGTAGTACCATTTTTGTATCTCGATACACTGATATATATATTGATATACATGTTGATTACCTTCCTTGTTCAGACTTGTGACCTTTCATTTGTAATGCCAAAATCAGGGACAAACTAAATCCTATACCGCAAAGGATTTATACCCATACCCCTTTGACCATTCTCTTCACATGTCTCCATTCCCAAATCACTTCTTGGTACCAAAATTTGACAAATATAGGGGCAATACCAACCCTATTGAACATATCTGAGAGTTTTTGGTTAGTTGCGTTGAAGTTTCTCATGATGAGACATATCTAATGTGACTGTTCCCACAAAGCTTGGCCAGACCAGCAATGGAATGGTTCTCACATCTACCTCATGGCATTCAGTCTTGGGGAGAATTGGCTGAAAAGTTCATAGCTCACTTCCATCATAACATTGAGCGCAAGGTCAGCATCAAGGAACTTTACGATATCAAATAGAAAGATGGAGAGTCTTTTGTGAAATTCCTATAGAGATGGAGGAATACAGAAAACTGTATAACATATGATGTGCCTGAGCAAGACTTAATAGCCATGTTTGTTGACAATCTAATTCCAGACATGTCATTCACAACAGAGTTACAGTTATCTCTGAACTTCACACAACTCATCGAAAGAGGAGTTTGTTGTGAGAAGAACTTGGTCAAAAGAGGAATCCTTGTAGATCCCACACAAATGAATATAAATAAGAATGCAACAGAAAAAGCTAAGTGGTGGAACAAAAAAAAAAATGTCACTAGCGATGGTGTCATTGATGTGAAGATAGTCAACTATGCACAACCTAAGGTATCACTGCAATGCGTACCTATGGCCAATCAGAAACCCATAGGGCCCACTCAACAAGCATACACCCAAAACCAACCTCCCTTTGTACAAGCGGCCGCTAAGTCAAACAGTCAACAATAGAATCAATGTAAACCATGGTTTCAATTCCAGCAACAAGATTTCACATCATTGGGAGAACTGATAGAATCAGCTTTACGCAAGTTGATACAATCAAACACTATCACTCTCCCAGAAATTAGAGACTTTGAACAAGATGAAAACAAACCAAGGTGGTATAATGACAAAGATTTATGCGAATTTCATTGGGTGAAAGGGCACAAAATGGCCAATTGTTACCGATTGAAACATGCTATCCAAGACCTAATTGACACAGGGATCATCGATGTGATGAATACTCAAAAAAAAGGCACAACTAATCACACTATATTCAACGATACCTTTCCTGATCACAACAAGGGAAAATCCTCCAGGTCTGGTGGACAAACAAAATAATTTAACTATACATATGCCAATAGTGATAATGTTATCAATTGCCTCAATCCTTCAGATAGCCATGTGGATACAATCACTATCAGAGACCAAGGTAACAATTGTGCTGTAACAACACATCATGTTAGAGTCATCTTGCAAGGATTACCATCGTCCACTACTACGTCAACCAATCCTATAGAAAACTCAGATCCACAAACAAGCATAGTGGACCAACTAAAGTGCACACCTGCCTAGATCTCCATGTTTGACCTATTGCGCATATCTCCGCAACATAAACTGGCACTTGACCAAGCACTTCAGAATGCAGCTGTCCCAAGGGACATAACACCTGAGAGCTTCCAAATGATGGTCAACCATATAGAAGCTAACAAACATGCCACATTCACAAACCATGATGTACCACCGCATAAACCCCTGCATAATGATCCTCTACACTTACTTGTCCAGATCCACAAAAGTGCTGTCCATAGGGTCCTTGTCGATGGTGGAGCTGGGTTAAACATTTTTACTCTAAAGTTAATCAAGAAACTGGGATATTTAGAATCAAGCATTGATGTCACAAGGAGGATAAATATCAGAGCCTATGATGAAGAGGAAAGGTCCTCTAAGGGTATTATCATTCTACCTGTTTGCATTGGTCCTGTGGTAAAAAACACACCCTTCCAAATCTTAGACCTTGAGTTGGGATACAACATGTTACTAGGAAGACCTTGGATACATGAAATGCAAGTTGTACCTTCAACATAACATCAATGCATCAAGCTCCCTCACCAGGGAGAGGAGATCATCATAAAGGGAGATCCCAATCCCTTCCAATATTGCAATGTGGTCCAAATCAGCACTGATAACCAGGTACCATCAAATCAAGATGCAAGCATCCCATCCTCTTTGGATTCAAATCCCAAGGATGTCACACGAGCAGCAGGAAAGATAGTCATTAAACAAGATGCAAGCATCTCATCCTCTTCAGATTCAAATCTTAAAGGTATCACGCAGAAAGCATGCAAGACATCCATCACGGACAAGGGATGTGGTGAATACCAATATGAAGAGGCTTTTACCATCACACACATGCCTCAAAGTCCAAGAACTCATGGTATGCCATAACCTTTTATTGCAACAGAAACTCTGTAGCCTGTTCTATTCAGATGTCTGCCCACAACCTTTGTCTGATGGGGAGAGATAGCGGAAGAGAATCCTTTTGAATAAGACATCAATACCTGGTTATACCAAGACTCCCCTTAGACAATCTGGCCTCCATTACCATTGTCAAACTATGGTAACAGTTACACAATGATACAAAGATTTGGGTACGATGGTACAACTGGGCTGGGGGCAAGACAATAAGGGATATATGAATTACCACTCCCACCAACCCAAAGAAACACAAGAGGATTGGGATATGGACAAAAAAGCACCAGTCCTATGATCCAAGACATTCAAGTCAATCATGAGCAAATAGCAGAGATGCATCGGGGGCACAACACAAAGCATGTTCTAATAAGAAACATATTAGCGCAGTTGTTACTCGCTAAAGAGGGAACCACACAATCCCAAATAAACCTACACATAGCAATCAACGATAACCAAGGAAGTGAGACATCAAATGAACATTCCATTGAGACTGAATCCCATGAGTATAAGTGGAGATCCCTTCATGACTCTGAACCATCAATCCCATATTCTTCCCCTCGGGCCGACATTATCATAAACCTAGCAGACCTGTTTGACCAACTGACCTTCACCGAACAACCCTGTATAGACAAACATGTCATTTATCAAACCTCAAGTGGTGTGTCCACATCACAGTCCAATTTTGTAGGCACCATATCAGTGGTCCCTTTCAGTCAACCTGAGCCAAACAGTCGTGAAAGTGTCTGTCTAGTACACCCTGAGCTTATAGAGTGGGATCAACAAGGACCACCTGATCTAGATGTCTTCAAGAATGATGAGGCAATAGCTCATTTCATGGGACTAAGGGAAGGCATTCCATCAGGGGATCACAAGGTAGGATTCTCCTTTGACCTAGATAGAGCAACATACTTTGGGGGGGAAGCTCCTCTTTCCAGTCCACAAAAGAAAAAAGAACAAAAGAGTAAAAAGCTAAAAGAAGACGTATCTTCTAGTGAAAACCTCTCTGAGGTGCTAAAAGATGGAAAGAGAGAACTCCTCCCCTTAACAAAGGAGAAATCAGTGCTACTAGCCAAAGAAATAGAGGAAGTCAACTTGGGAGATGAAAAAAACCCAAGGAACATATACCTGGAGAAATCACTCACCCTTGAGGAGAGAGAACAATTTATCAGTTTCTTCAAGGCGAGAATGATCAAATTCGCATGGTCTTACCCAGACATGCCAAGATTAGATCCAAAGTTGGTGTTACACCATCTCCCATTGCTACCCAATGCCAAACCTGTCAAACAGAAGCTAAGAAAAATGCATCCCCATGTTGCATTGCTAGTAAAGGCAGAACTAAAAAAGCTCCTGGATGCTAAGTTCATCAGACCTATACCATATGTAGATTGGATATCTAATTTAGTTCCAGTTACAAAGCACAACGGTCAGATATGAATTTTCACAGACTTCCAAGATCTCAATATATAGCATGTCCCAAGGATGACTTTCCTTTACCAAACATCGATATGATAGTAGACCTAACTTTCAGACATCAAATGCTATCACTCATGGATGGCTTTTCAGGTTACAATCAAATAAAGACCACGCCAGAGGACCAACACAAAAAAGCTTTCAAATGTCCTTGGGGAACATATTGTTGGAATGTCATGTCGTTTGGTCTAAAGAATGTCGGAGCAACATATCAAAGGGCTATGACAACCATATTTCATGATCTCATCCACAAGATAATGGAAGACTATGTGGATGACATACTAGCCAAATAAATACTTTGAAAGGATCATCTACAGGTTTTGGGACCCATCTTTGACAGAATGTAGGAATTCCAAGTTTGTCTAAACGCAAAAAAGTGTGCATTCGGTGTCACAACGGGAAAATAGTTGGGTTTCATAGTATCACACAGAGGAATCAAAGTGGATCCAGCAAAGGTCAAAGCAATATTAGAAATGCCTCCACCATCAAACCTAAGACAACTAAGAGGGTTACAAGGAAGGCTCCAATAGATCAAATGCTTCATATGTCAATTGGCAGACAAATGCCACCCATTCCAACTCCTATTGCATAAAGACATCAAGTTCATATGGATAGAGCAATGTGAACAGGCATTTCAGATATTCAAAGACTACCTTCTAAAATCTCCTATATTGGTCCCACCAGTACAAGGTAGACCATTGCTTCTATATATCTCAGTGACAGAATCAGTGTTAGGTGTACTCTTGGCACAACATGATGATGCAGGAAAGGAGAGGGCCATCTCCTATCTAAGCAGGACTTTGGTTGGATATGAGCTAAACTACACGCCGATTGAGAAGTCATGCCTAGTAGTTGTTTTCACTTCCCAAAATCTAAGACACTATATGTTGAGTCACCAAACAAAACTAATCACACATATTGATCCTCTCAAGTACCTCCTAAGCAAAGAAGCACTCACTGGATGACTAGCTAAATGGGTAATGATCTTAAGTGAGTTCAACATTGAATATGTAGACAGAAAGGCCATCAAGGGATAAGTGATCGTAGATAAACTAGCAGAGGCACCAATTCAAGACCACTAGCCTATTATCTCTGACTTTCCAGATGAATCTATCATGACACTACAACTAGTGATCAAGGTATGGCAACTCTATTTTGATGGATCATGTATGAACCATGGTGCGGGGGCAGGGATAGTTCTTATCACTCCAGATCATGATACAATTCCAAAGTCTTTCAGGCTTAACTTCCAATGCACCAACAACATAGCAGAGTATGAAGCGCTGGTCATCGGTCTAAAGATAGCCATTTAATGGAGAATCAAGAATCTTAGAGTCTTTGGTGATTTGCACTTGGTCATTAGTCAAGTCAACAACAATTACATGACAAAAGATGAGAAACTCATACCATACAAAGCACAGATGGAACAACTGTGCACCAAGTTCCATTACATTCTCTTCGAGCAAGTCCCAAGAGCACAGAACAAGGCTGCAAATGTGATGGCTACCATAGCATCACTGATTGATAT
Source organism: Thuja plicata (assembly GCA_018584345.1). NCBI lineage: Eukaryota > Viridiplantae > Streptophyta > Pinopsida > Cupressales > Cupressaceae > Thuja > Thuja plicata. Next base: position 552,135 of record MU225840.1, read on the forward strand.
GCCAGGTAACGAAACAAAGTTCCAGTTTCTAGTGGAACAACTTTTGGTGCCTTCACATTAGGCATCTATCACAGAATCAGCGTGTGTCCTTGTTGGTCCTGAATCTCCATGGAACCAAGAGGTCTATAACTATCTCCAAAACAATGTCTTACCTCCAAACTTGTCTAGGAACCAGAGAAAATCCCTCATCCACCAAGCCTCTAGGTATACCATCCTCTCAACTACTCTATACAGACGAACTCTAGATGGAACATTACTATGATGTCTCACTTCCATGGAATCCCAGAAAGCTTTGTACGAGGTACACAAAGGAATATGTGGAACACATAGAGGTGGCAACAACTTAGCTAAGAAAATAATCCGCATGGGATACTATTGGCCCACAATAGAGATAGATGCACACAAGCATGTTCAAAGGTGTAGACAGTGTCAAATTCATAGAGACCTCATCCATGCACCAGCCCAGGAACTAAATCCCATCACATCACCATTGCCATTTTCAATGTGGGGATTTGACCTAGTGGGCAAAATTACACCTTCTTCAGAAAACGGACACAAGTACATCATAGTAGCAATGAAGTACTTCACCAAGTGGGTGGAAGCAATTCCCCTCACTTACATCACTGGAAAATAGATAGCAATGTTCATACTTAACCACATTATCTATCGATATGGGATCCCCCAAACAATCCTGACAGATCATGGTACACCTTTCCAGAACAAGGATGTTGAAGACCTATGTGAATAGTTCCACATCAAACAAGGGTTCTCCTCATTTTACTATCCTTAAGGGAATGGACAAGCTGAAGCTACAAACAAAATGATCCTGAAAATCCTGAAGAAAATAGTGAACAAATCAGGGAGAGACTGACACTTACAGCTTAGTCTCGCATTATGGGCATACATAAATAGTGTGAGAACACCTACAGGAGCCACTCCTTTCTCCCTAGTATATGGATCAGAGGCAGTGTTACCCATCGAAGTGGAAATTCCATCCCTCAGGATATCATTGAAGAACCTGGTTTTCGATGAGGACTATCGAGTCGCAAGGCTCAGTGAACTAGAATTACTAGATGAAAGAAGGCAACATGCCTTCGACCACTTACAAGGCTATCAGAATCACCTTAGAAGGAACTATCATAATAAGGTGAAGCCAAGAACATTTGAGGTAGGAGACCTCATCCTCATGGAAAATTAGAAGAATCAAGCAGAGTGAGTCAAACCTAGTAAGTTCGAGCCTAACTAGCTAGGACCATTTGTTATTGTCAACTCTACTCAGAGTGGGGCATTCATACTAGCAACACCAGGGGGAGATCAGCTCCCTGACTACATCAACAGCATGCACGTGAAGAGGTTCTACCCTTAAAATTCTCTATGGTTAAGGCATTTATCTACATATTTGGAAAATTCCAAAAAAAATCAAAAAATACAAAAGTTACCTTGGTGAAAACCTGGCAATCAGGCACCTTGGCGACAACCAAAAAAAAAAAGAAAAAAAGAAAAAAAGTAAAGAGAAATAAAATCACTCTCTCAGTGAAAACCTGACAATCAAGCGCTATTGAGTAGGTAGCTTGGTGAAAACCTAGCAAACAGGCACCGAGTGTTCAAATCTAGCTTCACCATCAATGAGTTCCAAAAGCTTGAGCACGCTTCAAAATGTAAGAATGACTATCCCAAGCTATATCCAGAAGCACGAAACCCCTCTGAGCACCAAGCACTTACCCATGGCTAACAATGGTCCACCAGACTAGGGGGCAATTTCAAATGTCTTGAAAAACATCCTAAAAATAAAAAAACTCATCAAAAAAATCCTAAAAAGATCAAAATCAAGAGAAAATCAATCTTCTTCAAAAACACTTAAAAAATTACAAAAAACCAAAGCAATAAAACAAACTTAGTTATCAAGAGAGCATGGGGAAATCATGTCTAGTCAATCAAATGTCACAATCATGAGCTTTGCATATCAGCATTGGGCTCATCTGACACAGCTTTATCAATCTATCAATTCAATCAGCAAGCCATAGGCGACCAAGCCAACTATCAATTGTCACAATTAGGAGCTTTGCAAACCAACATTAGGCCCATCTAACATAGCTTGATCAACTTCCAACATGATCAAAGCAATCATATCAATCAATACTGTCACAATCATGAGCTTTGCAAACACACATTCAGCCCATCTGACATAGCTCGATCCGCTGCCAACATGATCAAAAGCAAGCCAACCAAGCCTATCCAAAGAGTCGAGCCAAATCAAGAGAATCCAAACTGCATCAAGGAACCATCCAAAACTGTTGACTAGGTCAGTCACGTCAGTCAAATGTCAGTCTATATTTCAAAGTTATGTTCTTACGCTACTCCAGGATCCACCATGTGAGGAGAGTAGCTATGATAGATCATGACTTATTTTCTTTGATTTATGTCTGTTGAATGTTCACTTCGATTTTAGGGCCATGATGATTTAGGATAAATGTGGTAGGCACTGTCACTTATCTAGTAACTGCGCAGCTCCATGATCTGAGATTAAACCTGGGAAAGAATTGGACATTCCTTCTCTTTTATTTTGCATGTTTGGTTTATAGAATCAAGAGCTCGCAGCAATATTTAGATGGACTCTGAGTTGCTTTGGAGTTCTATCTTGGTTTCTAAGGTCTTTCCCTTTATGTTACAAATAAGAGCTCACAATGCTATCCAGATGGACTCTAGGGGCATAGGAGTTCTATCTTGTTTTCTTGGCTTTCCCTTTCGGAAATCAAGAGCTCACAGTGTTATCCAGATGGACTCTGGGTGCATGGGAGTTCTATCTTGGTTTCTTTGTTTTAAATTAATTTTAGAGGACAAATGGTATCCAGATGGTCAATATCTGGGTGCTTTTGGCTCTCTTTCTTTTCAAAATAGAGAACATAGTTGAACCCAGATGGTAAAATATTTGGGTGCACTATGGGTCTCTTTCTATTCAATCTCTCTACTCCTTCCGCTATCAAGAAGTCGTGGAAGTATCCAGGTGGTATGTGATCTGGATCATTCGATGCTCTTCTGGAATATCAGAAAATACAAAAAAGATGCAATGATGATAATTATTGGAAACAGGGGCAGCGACTTGGGACATTCATCCTTTCTATTAGATCATATCTATCCAAAAATTCAAAAAAAGAACATCCTTTCTATCATTCCATTCTACTTAGATCAATCTCAGAGCACATCTATCCAAACTAACTTCTTTCTAACTAACAATTGCATAACTCAGATATTTTGTGCATAATAGATTGCATTCATTCCATTAAGTGAATAAAAAAGAAAAGACAAACATGGCAGTTGCATACATGATAAATCATTAAATCACATTTATCCTTTAAGCATCTCATATAAACAAGCACTTCATTTACACCATCTTGCATGACAAGTCAGTATCATAGGAAAATCATCCATTTAAAAATCTGCATAATAGGATCATATGGCATATACATCTCATCATCTAAAAAAACCAAATCATATAGGATCATACATATAACAAGTAAACCATTGCACATCACATTAAAACATAGCTGCATCTCATGTAAATCAAAATATCTGAGTACAAATGAAAGGTCACAAGTCTGAACAAGGAAGGTAATCAACATGTATATCAATATATATATCAGTGTATCGGGATACAAAAATGGTACTACTCAGAGTATACAATGAACCACTACAAAAATGGTACAGGGAGCATAGTCAACAAGAACTACACCTACCCTCGCCTGGAGGTGCACGAGGGGGAGGCATATCAAAATCTATCTTATGAGAGGACTCATGAGCTCTGATACCACTACTTTGAGAACGCTGAGCCCTGCTAGATCTCTGCGATGCTGTGTAGCTTGGCACTCTCTGATTTGTTGAAACTGTGACCTCATAGTGTTGTCTCCAGTAATCAATCTCCCTATGAGCCTCTCGCCTAGATCTGTAATATCTATCTAGAATATATCTATGAGCAACATCTTGTACACTATCAATGAACGAGCAGACCTCAGCCCGAGCCTGTCGCTCTCTAGAATCAACAACTGTAACACGAGCCTCCAAATAAATCACACAGGCATTGGATAAGGCAAGACGGGCCTATAGATCCTGAACCTGCTAGGTAAGGCACTCCACTTCTGAGGGATCATCATCCATACCACCCATGACAATGTCCATATTGCCCTCCTCTGCCTGGCCTCCTAGTCCCCCACCTCATCTCCACCTGAGAACCACATAATCATCCCCACTCTCTGAACTCCCACTATCACTAGAGGATCTTGCCTCAGCACTCTGTTCATCAAGATCCTCCACGTCTATATCCATAATCTCCACATCCACATCCTCAATCACCACCCGATCCTCAGGTTGGGGAGCCAAAACTATAGCTCTCCACCTGCGAACCCTCCGTACCAACTGAGGTGCCTCCTCCTCTATGGCCTCCCCCTCCTCCAAAATGGCACCCAACCCAACTCTGGAATACCCCTTACTTCGGCCACCTCTGCTCCTAACTCCCCCTCCAGAA
>MU225840.1:570440-584319 GCA_018584345.1 Thuja plicata
AAGTAACGTTGAAATAAAATGAGCCAAGGCTTAGGGTTTATTACATCATTTGCATGAAAGACTGAGGGTTTCAGGGGTTTAAGCAGAGCCAAGACCTAGGAACCATGACAGAGAAAAGCCAGACAGGGCAGACTAGGCCAATTTGCTCAGAATGGAAAAATGGGCAACAAGTATTTTAAAAGGCGAATTTTTATAAAAATCAGATTTGGTATATATATTTATATTTAGGCAGAAAGAATTTTAAAAGGGTAGATTATAAAAATCAGATTATATATATATATATATATATATATATATATAAAATATACCCTAGTCTTATTTCTTTTAAAATTAACATTAGAGATTATTTTAAAGGTTGACCTTTCTTAATTTGGAATTAAGTTATGTGGAGACTTAATAATGTATTTAAAGACTTATTTGTTTAACTTTATCAAAACATCCTTATATAATTATTGTTGGTTATTAGAGGGTTAATTAAAGCTAAGAACGGTTAATTTAACATAGTGTTGATTAACTTAACATAGTGGGTATTAGTACTAGCATGTGGAAATTATTAATAATTTCTTGATCTAAACCTTAATGGAAAAATATGTTATGTATTTATAAATTGCGGCATAACCTCTAGATGATTTTTATTTTATTTTTTTTAATGTGAAACTTGGGGTAATATCAGTTAAGTTGTAATTTTAATAAAGCAAGGGTGTTGGATTAACTTAGTTTATTATTGCTATTAAAAGATTTAGGTTTTCAAATTTTAATGGTTATATGGAGGGTTATAGTCTTTTAGTTAGACCTTTTAATTAGTTGGAAACTTAATTAGTTAACCTAATTTAGGCTTGATCGTGAAATTAAATAATGTTATTTTTGCGAGTCCCTTACATGTGGCCAGTGTAAGGGTCAACGTAAGAATAATGTTAAATACCAACCCTGTTTATTTTATATGCCTAAATTCCTAAACTAGGCATAAAATATAACTATTGAATAAATATTCTTAGTTTTTATCTTTGAACTATAATATCAAGGAATTTGAAAACCAAGTTTAATTAGAACTCTGAACTACATTTGTTTAAACTTGAACCTTGTAAACTCACGAGTTGAAGGACGTTGACTCATGTCATGATTTCCCCTCAACCCTAATGTTGGCATTGGACCAATTGTCCCTCTTAACCTAATCCCTTTGTCTAAAATTATCTACTCTTTTGGACACTTAATAGGTATGAGATAACAGTCACTTCATTACCTTGTTTGTAAACATTTTCAAAAAAAAAAATAGTTGCGTTTTTACTTGCAAACTTTGGGCATGACAATTATACTCTAGTGGAGTTCTTTGTGGGTGCTAATTCCCATCGGGGTTTTTACCTATTTTGGTTTCCCCATAACCAAAATTGTGGTGTTTTATTCTGTGTTATCTTGTTGCATTTATGCTTAATGTTATTATGTACTTAATTGGTTAAAAGAATTGAAACTGATAGATAATTGATTCACCCCCTCTCAGTTATCTCTTGGGACTAATCCTAACAATTGGTATCAGAGCCAAGTGCCTTGGAGAGGAAGCCTAACAGCTTAAGGTAGATCAAATGGCGTACTTCAGGAAAGAGAGTCCTAAGTTTGATGGAGAGAATTATCTTGACTGGAAGAACACAATGATAACACATCTAGAGTGCGTTGGTTTTGAGATCTATGAGGTTGTTACTCATGCAATTGATGTTCTTACTTTGAAAGATCTTGTAGAAGAAGATTCTACTATTAAACAAAAGGAAATATTCATCCAAAATGCAATTGCCAAAGATGCCCTAATTAGTGCCTTATCTGACAGTGAATTTTCTGAGATTAAGAAGGCAGATAAAGCCTATTCAATATGGAAATACCTAGAAGACATGTTTGAAGGAGACATCTAAGCCAAGAATGCGTGTAGAAAGACATGGAAGAAAATTTACAATAATTTAGATATGCTACCTGAAGAAAACATCAGAGCTTACAATCAGAGGATTAATGAAGCAATTTTAGAAATCAGAAACAATGGTGGAGAAATTTTAGAGGAAGACATAATGGACAAACTGATGACTACATTGACAACATATTATGAGAGCAAGATAAACATCTTGGATGAAACTATGCAATTTTAAAAAGACTTCAAAAGAGAAACCTTGATCAGCAAAATTTTAGCATTTGAGATATCAAGATTGAAGACAGAACCTAAAATTGAAACAACATTCAAAGCCTCAGTCCATGGTAAGAAATCCTTGAGCACCTCTAGTAATATTGAGAAAGAAGAAGTGGATAAAGAGCTAGAAGAAATAATTTCTATGATCGCTAAGAAAGAAAGGAAAAGGAAAATATGAAGGACAGTTACCATTCAAATGTTTTTCATGTAACAAATTTGGCCATTTTGCATCCAGGTGTCCTACAAGAGTCAAGAAGTTCTAAACATATTACAAGCCTAAATATATAAAGGAATGCTACCATGCTAAAAATGGTGTGACTGATGATGATTTAGGAGAGGATGAAATTGGATTCGTTGCAATTAAAGATATTGAAAAAATGTTTGATGAAATGGAAATTGAAGATGAAAAGAAAGCACAAGAATTGGCTTTAGTTTCCCAAGCAAACATCAGAATAGACTGGATCATTGACACCGGGTGTTCACATCACATGACATGATACAAAGATAGATTTGTACATCTAGATAAGTACAAAGGTGGCATGGTTATATTTGGAGATAACAATCCTAAACCCATCATAGGCAGAGGATCTATTACTTTAGATGGAAAGAACAAGACAGATGATGTTCTAAATGTTGATGGCTTACATCATAACTTACTAAGTGTTGGACAGTTGCTCAATAAAGGATATCAGTTGGAATTCAAAAACAATAGGTGCATTATTAACAAAAAAGAAGGAGACATGATAGCATTAGGTTCAAAGACCAAAGATGATGTTTTTCAGCTCAACTCCGAAGTAATTTGTTTTATTGCAAAAGTGGATGATAGTTGGTTATGGCACAAAAGACTTTGTCATATCAATTTTCACAACATAGTAAAGATAAGAAATGTAAAGACAGTAAGAGACCTTCCTAGTATTGCAAGACCAGTTGATACTATGTGCAGGGAATGTGTGATGGGAAAGCATGTGAGGAACTCATTCATAAGCAAACAAAACTTTGCAGAGAACAAATTAGATCTAGTGCATACAGACTTATGTGGACCTAGTCAAACAAGATCATACTATGGTGAAAGGTATTTAATTTTGTTTGTTGATGATTTCTCCAGAATGATGTGGGTTGCATTCTTGAAAGGTAAATCTAAAGATTTTGAGAAGTTCAAAATATTTAAAGCTAAAGTTAAAAATAGTCTAGATTAAAGATAAAATGTCTGAGATCTGATAGAGGAGGAGACTTCACCTCTAACAAGTTTCTTGAGTACTGCGAAGAACATGGGATAAAAAGACAACTAAGTGCACCTAGAACCCCTCAAAAAAATGGAATTGAAGAAAGGAGAAACATGATGATACTTGAAACAGTGTGCACTATCATGATTGAAGGAAAAGTTGCGCACACCTATTGGAGAGAAGCAGTCAATATAACAGTCTATACTATCAACATAATTCAACTAAGGCCAGGAATAGACAAAACACATTATGAACTTTGGTTTGGTAATGTGCCTACAGTAAAATACTTTAGAATCTTTGGAAGTAAGTGCTACATCAAGAGAGATGATGGTGTTGGTAATTTTGATGCTAGAAGTGATGAAGGTATTTTTCTTGGTTACTCTACTAAGAGCAAAGCTTACAGATATTTTAATTTGAGGTTGAAGAAAATCATTGAAAGTGCACATGTGAAGATTGATGAGAAGTTCATGATTCAAGAAAGATATTATGAATATGCACCTATGATTGAAGATGAACCTAGACCTATCAATAAAGAAACAGTTATTGAAGAAATGTTTGACTGTATTGATGTATCATGCAATAACCCTGAACCAAGTGAAGAGGAATCACAAATTATAGATGAGAGTGTCACACCTAAAATTCCAAAATACACATCTAGATACCATTCAAAATAAGATATCATTGGAGATCATAGCAGTAAATTTTTGACAAGATCTAGAGCAAAAGGTTCAACCGTTGATGAAGAGGTATGTTTACTTTCACAAATTTAACCCTTAAGTGTTGAAGATGCTTGTAATGATTCAAATTGGAAAAATGCAAAGCAAGAAGAATTAGATTAGATAATTAAGAATGACACATGGGAATTGGTCCCTAGACCTTGTGACAAAAATGTGATTGGAACTAAGTGGATATTTAGAAACAATATGAATGAAGATGGTACAATGATAAGAAACAAAGCAAGACTGGTATGTAAAGGATATGCACAGAGAGAAGGAATTGACTAATCTGATATATTTTCCCTTATGAGCAGACTGTAATCTATTAAATTTTTTTAGCTTATGCAACATTCAAGAGCTTTAAAGTATATCAAATGGATGTCAAGTCAGCATTTCTGAACGGTGACTTGAAGGAAGAAGTTTACATAGAGCATCCCGAAGGATTTAATTTATCAGACAAACCAGACATGGTATGCAGACTATAGAAAGCCCTTTATGGAATTAAACAGGCCCCAAGAGCATCGTAACTTATTCATAAGAGAGACACCTGAAGGATTATTACTTTTTTCTATTTTTGTTGATGACATTATTTTTGGAGGTAATGACAAGCTTAGTGCAAAATTTTCCAAAGAGATGCAGAGCTGATTTGAAATGAGCATGATTTGACCTATAAAATAATTTTTGGGATTAAATGTAAAGTAGATAGACATAGGTATATTCATAAATCAGTCTAAATATGTGAAGGATATATTGAAGATATTCAAGATGGAAGATCGCAATCCAATAAGCACTCCTATGATAACAGGAAGAAAGCTTTCTAAAAATGATGACTCCACAACAGTTGACTAAACACTATACAAGTCTATGATTGGAAAAATCATATATCTCACTCAATCTAGACAAGATATTTCTAATGCAATTGGCATTGTTGGGAGATTTGCAACTGAACCAAAACAAAATCACTTAATGGTAATAAAAAGAATATTCAGATATTTAAAAGGGATTACAGACTATGGTTTATGGTATCCTAATTCAAAAAATGTAGAACTTCATGTGTACACATATGCAGATTCGGTAGGTTATGTTGATGACAGAAAGAGTACCTCAGGAGGAGTAGTATTTCTTGGAGACAGGTTGGTTACTTAGACAAGCCAAAAGTAGAACTATATTTCTCAGTCAACAACATAAGTTGAGTATGTAGCAACAGCATTAAATTGTTCCACAATGGTTTGGATCAAGTAGATGATTAAAGACTTTGGAATTCAGATTAATTATCCTATTTTCATTCATTGTGACAACACTAGCACTATTAATATGTTAAAGAACCCTGTGATGCACGCAAAGACAAAACACATAGAAATAAAATATCATTTTCTAAGAGAAAAATTTGCAGAGAGAAAAGTCAAGTTGGATTATGTGAGCATCAGAGATCAGTTAGCAAACATATTTATGAAACCTTTATCAAAAGATACTTTTGAGTATCTCAAGAAGAAGCTAGGAGTAATTCCCTTTCCTGAGTCTGATTAGAATTTACAGCAAGTGCATCAGTCCTTGGTGACTGATAATTGGTTGACTACTCTACTTCTGGAGTAGTACCTATGCTTATTTGTATTTGGCATCCTTTGCCATTGATGTCAAAGTGGGAGTATATAGTAAGGGGGATCATATACTCTGGGGGAGTATACGGTCATGAAAATAAAAATAGAGTAAAAAGAGATGCAGTAGTTAAGAGGAACCTTTGATGAGGATATTGAGAAGATTGTAAAAAGAAAGAAGACACTTTTGGATTGATGGTGTTTTTCATATCATATGTTGCCATCAATTTCAAAGGGGGAGATTGTTGGATATTTTCCATTATGCAAATAGTTGACTGTATGTTTGTCATTGATGACAACATATAATATATAGCAATGTACTCTATTCACTTTTCAGCATGGATATGTTGGAGCCTTGCACAGTTATTTTTATGTTGTAGACATATTATTATGCCATATTCATACATGCAGATTCTGTAGTGCAGTTAAAGTTGAGTTATGTTGATCTGTTTACCAACCACAGTTTCAGAGGATTGTTATTAAGAGTCGACAGTAATTTTATTGTTTCTTCAGTTGCGCCTATCTTTGGGGTATGTGTGTTCAAATTTATGTTTAGTTAGGAGTTAGGAATGTTTAACCAAAGGCGCTTAATGTGTTTCATCTTAAGTGTGATGTTTGAGTTATTTTGGTGGAGCCGACTATGTGAAGTGATGCATCTATTCATTTTGAGTTGCGCGGTTCTAATTATGTTGTGTGCTTAGTTTAGTCGACAAGGAAGTTGTTGAAAAATTTCCTACAACTAACACATTCATATCTTTGAAGAAGATACTTATAGTAGTTCATTTGTGATTGCCAAAAAAAAATAGAGGGACAAAGAAAAAGGAAGCAAGAAAGTCATGATAGTAAACAGAGCAGAATGTCTAATGTATTAGAATAGTAAAGCTACATCATTCATCAGAAAAGGATCCATGTGAAGAAGCATAAAGATTATACAAGTCACTAGAACTGATCAAGACAGCAGGTCTACTTAAATAGTTCAAATATCATATATAGTGTTTATCTATTTTGCAGAAGGTTGCAACCTTCATCATTTGAGCAGTGTGCTCTTGGACAATGTGTCTTGACCCCTAACAAGGTTATTTGTAAAAGACTCCTAACAGGGTCTGACCCTTGACCAGGTCACTGTACTTATTGCATTGTAAATATCAACTCTAACAAGGTTGTAAGATCTTCTAATAGGGATCATTATACTCAAGTGTAGTTCTTTGTGGTTGCTAATTCCCACCAGGTTTTTTACCTATTTTGGTTTCTCCATAACCAAAATTATGGTGTTTTATTCTGTGTTATCTTGTTGCATTTATGCTTAATGTTATTCTATACTTAATCGGTTAAAAGAGTTGAAACTGGTAGATAACTTATTCACCCCCCCTCTTAGTTATCTCTTGGGACTAATCCTAACAGTGTTACCTTCACCTAGGTTCACACCTCAATTGGCTTCTTTGCATGTGAGATATCCTAAATATCTGGTGAAACATATTTGTTCTTCATGTTTCACAGCCAATTGGTGTTTTTTGATCTTTCAAAGGATTTTTCCAACCAGGGAAGCTTCTTGGATCATATCTCAAGGACTCTATATGTATAGATAACCTACTTGTGGGTTCACTTGTCATGTTTTATTGATTTGTAAGATATTCTTATGGTTTACATCCTGACTTGTAATGTAATACATTTACCTATTCTTTAAAAATACAATCTTTCCTAGGCCAAACTGATGCTTGAGAAGGCTTTATAAACTCATTTAATTGATTCTTTAGGGACATGAATAAGCATTATATATTCGATAGCTAGAACTATCAGTGTGATCTTGTGATATATAGTATAAAAAGATACCCTATAAAAGGTTCTAACCTCATGCTGGTATGCCTGGTACACAAGGTTGCATGTTGGATATCCATTGTACTTGATTTCTTAATGATAATAAGATAATTGATGTTGCATATTTGTCCATTATTTTTTGTTTCTTTTATTGTATGACTCTTGCTACAAGGACTGGACTGACTTCATTAAATTTCCTCATCTCCTTGGCTGCACCAACCTAGATGCAATGAGTGTTAAGTGTTCCATTAATTCTCATGAGAGATGAGTTATTATGAACTACTAATCATGAAACAGGGCTCAATTAGATTGGCTCAAAAAATACATAGTTGAATCTTGATAACAATATCACTATCAACTAGTCTTCTACTAGTGTTTTGAGTGACATTAAGAGCATGATGTTTGGGTTTGAAGGATTCTCTATTCATCATAATTTTAGAGAAGATAATGGGGTGTAAAATGCCTTGGCAGAAGACACTTCACCACTAGCTTGAAATGTCAGAGAAAGATGGAGGCTCTCCCTCCTACTTTTAAACTTTAGATTGAAGAGGATAAAACTCACACCTTGTCCCTATGAAGATCTCTTATATTTGCTTTATTATTTGGGTTTTGAATTATAACATGTTAGTTGGGGTTATAAGGATTTTTGAATTCAAAGCTATTAAGGTGGGATTTTCCTTAGCGATCACCTTGCCTTTGTACCCTACTTGGTTGTGCAATATGGCAGATGGTGTGCCTCCACTTCATCCTCTGGCCATGTGAACATGAGATGGCATATAAGTAAAAATAATTATTACTACTCTTGCACAACCCCAAGAAGTATTGATTTTTGCATTTATGATACCAAATATATTATGATCTTTGTTAGCCTTTTCCTTCCCAAAAAATAATTTTACCACGAGCGAAGTGTCCTGATGATTTATGACGTGCCTTGGATATTGAAGATTAATAATTTCCCAAATTATTCATCCCTATGGTGCTGAGGTGCTCTACAATTTTCTAAGTTGATATTGGGTGATATATTGGTTCTATCATGGCAGATGATAGAGCCTGTATTGAGTCGAGAAAACCCGATGAATTCAAAAATAATGTCATGGTGTGGTACATTTTTAGAGAAGGTGGAGTTTCCCAAATTCCTGGAGAATATAATTACCTACGACAAGAATCTATCTATTAAGTTTTCTAGTTGATGGGTGGAGAGAAGTGTTTTGATGGGAGGAATTAGTGTTGAGGTGAATGAAGTTGTGATTGCTAAGGCAAAAATCCTCCCAATGACTAGTAGAAAGTGGAGGAAGTAGAGTAGTGTCTCAGATAGAGAAAGCATGAACCCGTTCTTTAGGTTGGATGAGTCTCTTGTCAAAATGCATGGTGGTTAAAAAAGAGACAAACTCCCTAAACCCTAGGACCAAGTATGTCTCATGGTCATGAAATATTTTACTCTCTAATGTTGGTTCAAGGTTTACTATTACCAGCGCATGCCCATTTTGAACCACTTATAGAATATAAGCTTAATTTCCTTTCCATTTTATTCCCTTAAATTATTTGGAGAATTTTGTTAAGGAAGTTATGTAGCTAGCCAATGGGCAGGGTGAAAAGCCAATCCCTCTTCATCAAGGCCTCATTTTTTGTCTTTACCATTTTTTCCTTGCTTTGTGCCCACCTCAGCAAATTGTTGTTCATGAATCTCCCCCTAATGCAGAGGTGACAACAAGAAGTGTGGACTTTGTCCTTTCTCTTCCTTGAGACAACCAACTCAACTTATTATTTCCTTGGATCCTAGATCCTTCTTTTCAAAATGCCTTCTACCTATTCAAGGTGGTATAATTACTTACTGACCTTTCCCAATTGAATACCATTCAATTCAAGATCTTGCAATTTTGGGCTTTAGGGACACTGGCCCTATTTCAAGCCACAAACTAGAAGTATTCACCAGTGACTTCACCAACCCAAAATAGCTATTGTGACACTTCTCTTATGTCATAAGGACTAAGAATCACTCATTGGTTTGTTCCTCCAACTGTCGTACAATACCTATCTAGGACTATCCTAGAATTCCTTGTAGGTCTATCCAAGTGGTTTTTTGGACTTAAATTTTCCTCTCGATCACATTTTATAAAAATAAGGATATATCTAGATACCCTTTTGGAATTTATGTCAAACCCCAAAGCCCAAGATTTCAACTCCACTCCAGAAACACCTAACACCCACCAAGTTCTCAGACCTAATTGGCCAAATTAGGCTTGGATATCAAAGCAAGTACTAAACATTGGATACATGGGATTGAAAAAGTGATTCAAACCTCTTCAAATAAGTCCCCAAAACTCAAATCCACTCTTATTTCACTCAACTAGACTATATATTTAACATAACACTTCATTCATCTTCGTTCTAGGCTGAATACATTGAGATATTCAGCCTAGGGCTTGATGCATGAGGGCTTTACCCTTTGATCCATATTATGAGATTTTAGAATCCTTAAATATACCATCCTAACTTGAATTTTATAGGATCTTAGTGAATTTAATCAGATAAAATGCAAGTTAGGATGCCATTAGTGAAATGTGCTTCTAACAAACCTCTTTCTGGACTATTTTTGGAGAACTGAATCAAAAACACCTCAAACCAAAACTAAATGACTTCAAAAAAATTGGAAATTAATGCTAACATAGAGGGCCTTCAAAAAATTAACTTATTTTTCAAAGATCACACCAAACACAACTGTACAACTCAGAATTGCTCAGAAAAACTCTTCATCTTCCATTGCAAATGCATCAAAACTTCAATACAGAACTTCTAACCATATAGGTTTGAAGTAAGAACTTAAAAAAAATTCATATGTGAATTCAAATCATTCCAAAACCACCTATTACTATTGGGCTTCCATCTTGCAACTCTCGAGCAACTTTTGGAAGTTGCATGAGTGACATTTTAACAACTTTTGCAACATTTGGCAAAATCTTGTCTTTTGCACTTGAAGAATTTTGGATTGAATCCAAACCTATAAAATTGACATTATATGAAAAAAAATAACATGGATCCAAATAATTTAACACTAAGGACTCCTAAAAACATAAAAATCATACTTAAAGCAACTTAAGCCTAACAAGATGATCCAAATGGACTAAGGCATCTCCAAGCTCATAAGATTGCCTACGAGATCCTTGACCAAACATATAGATCCACAACCAAAATAGGATGATCCTATAAGATCAATCCATTTATTATAAACTCAAATTTTGCAAAGTGATAGTCAATCAATGATAGTCATGGGTGCACTGCACCATACTCCCCAAGATAAAATTAACTCAAGTCCCTTGAGTTGGGAGATCTTTTAGATTGAAACCAGTCTTCTTGATATCTTCAGGTGTCAACCAAGTATCATCATCTACTGAATGGTGTTTCCATTTGACTAGATATTCATAGAAAGTAGACCTCCTCGTTTGTTTGGCTATCCTTTTGTCCAATATACAGTCAATCTCTTATGTTGGTGGTTTAGGTAGATCTTGTAGCTTCTTGTCCTGTGGCAAATCTTGAGCATCTGCAATGGAGACATCAGTAATAGGACCTTTATATGGATATAGGTCAGCTACATTGAAAATGGGGGATAAACCAATGGTTGAAGGTAATTCAATCCTATATGCATTATTTCCACATTTCTTCAAGATTCTCAAAGGGCCAATCTTTTTCATCATCAGCTTGGTGTACTTTTCCTTGGGTAATCTTTCCTTTTTCAGGTGAACCATAACCATGTATCCAACCTTGAATTGGACATCTCTCCTCTTGACATATGTTTTTTTTTTATACTTCTCATAGGTTTGTTGCAATCTATCTTTCAATTGTTCATGAATGTTCTTCATTACCTCTATAAAATCCTCAGCTTGGGCAGTCCTTTGGCCAAAATTCTGGATGTTTCTTAGCTCTAAGACACCCCTAGGGTTAGATCCATAGACTATTTGGAAAGTACCGAGTCCTGAACTTCTGTTGATAGAGTCATTATAGGAGAAATCTTCTTGTAGAAGGATTGAGTCCCATGCCACTCCATACTCCTTTGTTAGACATCTTAGCAGGTTTCCCAAAGACCTATTGATGACTTCAATTTGTACATCTGATTGAGGATGGTAAGCAGATGACATAGCTAGATTTTTTCAAGTCTTTTCCATAAGGCGCATAAAAAATGTCCCAAAAAATTGGGGTCTCTATCTGAAACAATGGTGAGTGGTAAACCATGGAGTCTTACAATCTCCTTGAAGAATAGCCCTGCAATACTTGAGGCATCATGTGTAGTCTTACAAGGTAGGAAGTGTTCCATCTTGGAGAATATGTCTACAACCACATAAACACTATCATATCCTGCCTTTGTCCTTGGGAGAATCTATACAAAATCCATGTTGATGGAGTCCCAAGGTTTTTTAGGAATGGGTAATGGTGTGTACAAGCTTGCATTTGAACTGGTGCCTTTGGCTTTTTGACAAATTATACAACACTCCACAAATCTCCTTATCTCAGTCTGCATCTTGGGCCAAAAGTAGAATCTTCTTACTAGCTCAAGTGTCTTGTCAAGACCAAAGTGGCCTGATAGACATCCACAATGTTTCTCTTTTATGATGTTCTCCCTCATGGAATAATCAAGGATGCACAATTGAATCCCTTTAAACAAACTCAGTGTGATATCTATCTCCTTGTTCCAAACAAACTTTATAAATTTCTTTGAAGTCTTCATCATTGGGATACATGTCCTTGAGGATAGAGATTCCTACACTTTCCAAGGTCACTTCTTGTATAGCCAAATTCCTTCTGCTCAATGCATTAGCTACCTTATTTTACACCCCTTTCTTGTGTTTTATGGTGAAAATTGTTAGAGTATTATTTCATTTTACTCTAGTTGCTTAAGCGTCTCTTAGGTGCATTATTAATTAACTCTTAATTAATAATGTGCAACCTAGTTTTTCCCTTTTAGGGTTTCGTTCACCTTTTTAAGGTTGAACTTTGTAATTGATGTTCATTAATTCAGTTGATAATTTTGCTCTCACATTTTGAGTAAACATCTGAGTTCTGCTTTTTCATCTTTGTGCTTCTACTTTGTATCAGGTTACTTGCATGCAGGTGTATTTGGGGTCTGTGGATTTGCATGTTTCTCAAATCCTACATGGTATCAGAGCCACCCTGCTGCTGTCTGGTTTGAAGATGTTTGAAGCCGCGATTCGAAGAAGTCAGTCATAGCCTCTCTAGGGTTTTTTTTGTGATTTCTAAGGAGGCGTCTTTTTTTGGAGCCGTTTGAGCTAAAACGGACTCTTCCATTGCATTCAGAAGGCCCGAGAGAGTTGAAATCATATAAAACTCGACCAGTTTAGCCTCTGTGAGCACAGGCGAAATTTTTTTGGCCTACTAGGGCCGTACGGACACGCAAAACGAAATTTTTTTATTAAAAAATCATTTTTTACATGATTTTTGGCGTATAAATTACGCCGGCAGTTCAAAATTGAACCGCGCCACCAAAAAGTTACCACCGCCAGCGGTTAGCCCGGCGCGCCACCGGCCCGCCTCCGGCGCCCAGCCGCCACCGGCCCTCCGCTCGGGCTCCGTCGTCCCTCCGCTCAGGCCCCGCCTTATCTCCGCCTCCGCCCGGCCGCCACCCGGCCGCAGCCCACACAGGAAGTGACATCAGCTAACATCTCCAGGACGTCAGCTGACGGCCAGATGGCCGTCAATTTTAACCCAATATACAGGTGACGGGCGGTTAACCGTCAAATTTATGCTCATGACTGGTTTTTTCCAGTGACTTGGTTTTTGAGGGTCCTGTTGGTTTTTTGCTCGCAACTTGAGAAAACGGACTCAAAAATGCAAGTATCTTGTATCATCGGAAAGGTTTTTCTGAGACGGACGCATTGGTGTAGGTCTCATTTCCTGATTTTACAATTTGGTTGCCAATTTTTGCAGTCAAAGTCGTGCCTTTGTGTGTGCTCCTATTCGGCTTTTGGAACTCAGGTTTTTCTCTCGTTTCTTCTTTGTGCTTTCAGTAGTTGTTTATTTGTGGTGCACAGGGGATAGGATTATACATTGTGGGGGGGTGCATTTTACTTTCTGTCATTTCATTCAGAAAGACCCTTCTACTTCCGTCTTATTCTTCTATCAATGTCGGACCCCTCTGTGGCCCAACTGACACCTCACAACTACCACACATGGAAGCCACACATGACCAGACTCCTCATGTCACGAGGTTTATGGTCCTGCATGGATGAGGCTCAGCCAGTTCTTCAGAGGCCTTATGAGGCTCTTATGCACAGGAACCGGATGGATGAGGCAATGGGCCTCATTGCCATGAACATTTCAGATGGGTTGTTGTTCCACCTGGATGGCCTGACTACA
>MU225840.1:585860-606862 GCA_018584345.1 Thuja plicata
TGACTTTCACTCCTCTGCATTGGAGTCGCAGTGGTTTGTTCTTTGCTCCAGGGGTTCTTTCATTCTGGGGGGGCTTTGGAGCCTCGACCCTCTCTCACGGGGGGGGTTAGCAGCACGCATTGTACTAATGGATTTGAGAGAGTCTCTTGAAGTCTTTCTGTTTGTCTTTGCTTGCTTTTATATCTCTTTTTGGAGAGGGGTTTTTCCCACTGGGTTTTCTCCTTTGTCTCCGGTTTACAGAGATTTCCTTGTACTGGGTACCTGATCAGGCCTTGTTGCCGGGACCCATTTCTTGCTTTCTTAGTCTTTCTAGGTCTGCTTTCTCCCTGCGTTCAGCTTAAGGGGGGGTGTTAGAGTATTATTTCATTTTACTCTAGTTGCTTAAGCGTCTCTTAGGTGCATTATTAATTAACTCTTAATTAATAATGTGCAACCTAGTTTTTCCCTTTTAGGGTTTTGTTCACCTTTTTAAGGTTGAACTTCGTAATTGATGTTCATTAATTCAGTTGATAATTTTGCTCTCACATTTTGAGTAAACATCTGAGTTCTGCTTTTTCGTCTTTGTGCTTCTACTTTGTATCATGTTACTTGCATGCAGGTGTATTCGGGGTCTATGGATTTGCATGTTTCTCAAATCCTACAAAAATGAATGCTTTCAAGTACTCCATCCACTTGAGGTGTCGATGGTTCAGCATCTCCTGCTTGTTAAGAAAACTCAATGCATGATTGTCAGTATATACAATAAATTCCTTTGGCAATAAGTAATCCCTCCACTTTCTCAGTGATTGGACCATAGCATACATCTCCAAATCATATGTAGATTTATTTTTCTTAGCTTCATTAATATTTTCACTAAAGAATGCCAGAGGTCTCCCTTCTTCACTAAGAACACCCCCAATAGATCTCTTACTAGCATCACATTCAATTGTGAACACCTTATGGAAATCAGGTAGTGTTAAGATGGGTTGTTGAGAGACCCTTGTCTTCAAATATTCAAAGGACTTGTCTGTAGCATCATTCCATACAAAATTGCATTTCCTACCCCCTTTGATAGTATCCATCATTGGTGTACTCACCCCACTGAAATTCTTCACAAATTTCCTATAGAAGCTAGCTAGCCCATGGAAACTTTTGACCTCACTAAAAGATTTTGGAGTGGGCTAATTCAGTATGGCTTCAACCTTGGAAGGACCCATTTTCAAATTACCCTTGGAGATAAAAAAAAGCCAAGAAATATCAGACCTTCTTGCATAAACACACATTTTTTCAAATTTATCCTCAACTTTTCTTCATGTAGTCTCTTCATTACCATATCTAGATGTATCAAATGCTCATCTTTATCTTTGCTAAAGATCAATATGTCATCTAAATAAACAACAACAAAGTGATTTATGAAAGGCTTAAGGACCTCATTCATCAACCTCATAAAGGTACTAGGAGAATTTGAGAGACCAGAGGGCATCACTACCCATTCAAACAATCCCTCACTGGTTTTGAAATTGGTCTTCCACTCATCGCCTTCTCTGATCCTAATTTGATGATACCCACTCTTTAGATCAATTTTGGAGTAATATTTTTCTCCTCCTAGACAGTCCATGAGATCTTCTATCCTTGGCATAGGAAAACTATATCTGATTTTTATCCTATTGATGGCTCTAGATTTAGTACATAGCCTCCATGTACCCTCCTTCTTAGGTGCTACGACTACAGGGGCTGCACAAGGGCTTATGCTCTTCCTAATGAAGCCTTTCTCCATCAATTCTTGAATCTGACTTGCAACTTTTGCATTTTGGTTAGGGGTCAACTTGTAAGAAGCCTTATTTGGTAAGGTACAACTAGGTATGAGGTCTATACAGTGGCTAATATCTCTTTGTGGTGGAAAAACATCAGTACTCTTGTCTGCAACTATTCCTTTGTATTTGTTCAACAAATCTCGTACTTCTTTGGGGCAAACACTTCTCTGAGGTTCTTGAATTTTTGGTATCCTTTTAGAATTATTTTTGGGAATTACTATGATGGAAAAACAAGGTGTGTCTCTTTCCTTAAGGAATTTCAAAAATTCCTTCTCTCCCACTAAGGCAACACTGTTTGTTAAAGCTATGTCTTTCTCAGAATCAGGGAGGGGTGTCATAGTGTAACTAATCCCATTCTTAGTTAAAGTATACACATTTTTCTTACCCCCATGTTGAGCATCAACATAATATTTCCAAGGTCTTCTTAGGAGAAGGTTGCATGCATCCATATTCACAACTTCACACAAGACTTTATCTTTATATTCTCCTACTTGAAATTCTACCCAACATTGCTCATCTACCAAAGTTTGTTGATCTTTATTAAGCCAAGATACTTTATAAGGGCTTGGGTAGGGTATTTTATTCAAACCAATCTTACCTATCATTGCATTAGAAAATAAATTATCTATAGAACCAAAATCAACAATAACTTTGCAAATCTTACCAAGTACCTTGCAGTGAGTTCTGAATAGACTCTTCCTTTATGGGGGCTCCTTGGGAGTTGGCACCTTCAAGAGTGTTTTTTCTATTGAAAATTATGCACTCTCCTTTCTCAGGGTCTATAGGTCTAGATGTGGTGGTGTGATAGGAGGTCATGCTTTGACAATCCTCATCTTGGGTGAGTTGGACTCTCCTATCTCCTGATGTACTGACCTTGTTTGGGCATCTAAAAGATTGGTGACTAATCTGATTTTACGATAAACACTTTCCAATGAACATAGAGGTACTTATACCTCCTAACCTTCCTCTACTATTTCCTCTACCCCCTCTATAATTACCTTTGTGATTATTCTCTCTATCATACTCTTGGTGATTGGATTCTCCTTGTGGTCTTGGAGATGATCCTCTTCCTTGAAACCTTACTCTACCTTTGAAACCATTTCCCCTTCCTCTACTATTCTGTTATCCTCTCCTCTTTTGTTTCTCTTCAATCTTCATAGCCATCTGATAGAATTGGTGTATAGATTGGGGACAAAACAAACTTAGTTCATCCTGAATGTTGTACTTAAGCTCATTCATGTATCTAGAAAGTTTTTGTTTCTCACTTTCAGGGGTCTTTATCTTCATTGAGGTCTTTCTCACTTTCAGGGGTCTTTGTCTTCATTGAGGTCTTTCTCACTTTCAGGGGTCTTTGTCTTCATAATATTTAGGAAAAAATTGTTTCTTGATCTCTCTCAACATCTTCTTCTATGTGGTTATAGGGTCTTTTTCTTTCTCTACCCTTTCCCTTTGTAGGAAGTTCCACCAAATTAGTGCAGGTCCTTTCATTTTGGACTTGGAAATCTTTGTTCTCTATTAGATAGGGATATCCTCACACTCAAAATAATTTTCTAGGGCCTCTACCCAATCCATGCATTCCTTAGGGTCCATCTTTCCCATAAACATTGGTACGTCTGGTTTGTTATCTCTCCTACCCACTCTCTCAAAAACTTCTATGATCCTTTGCTCTTTTGGCACCCTTGTCCTCTCTATTTCAGTCTCCTCTTCTTCTTCTTGGTCTGACTCTAAATCATCACCATTAGTTCTACTTGTTTGAGAACTCTTCAATTTCTCTATTTCTGCTTCCATCTTCTTGTTCTTAGCTACCTGCTCCCTCAAAATATTGGCTAGCTCCATGTTGGTAACCCTCAAAGATCCATATGTATCATCAACTTTCTGTCTCATTCTTGTTCCCAAGAGATTTTCTAGGCTCTGATACCACCTAATGCAGAGGTGACAACAAGAAGTGTGGACTTGGTCCTTTCTCTTCCTTGAGACACCCAACTCAACTTATGCTTTCCTTGGATCCTAGATCCTTCTATGCACAATTCCTTCTACCTATTCAATGTTGTATAATTACTTACCGACCTTTCCCAAATGAATACCATTCAATTCAAGATCTTGTAATTTTGGGCTTTAGGGACACTATCCCTATTTCAAGCCACAAACTAGAAGTCTTCACCAGTGACTTCACCAACCAAAAATAGCTATTGGGACACCTCTCTTATGTCATAAGGACTAAGAATCACCCATTGGTATGTTCCTCCAACTATCCTACAGTACCTATCTAGGACT
Source organism: Thuja plicata (assembly GCA_018584345.1). Lineage (NCBI taxonomy): Eukaryota > Viridiplantae > Streptophyta > Pinopsida > Cupressales > Cupressaceae > Thuja > Thuja plicata. The sequence continues at coordinate 589,928 of MU225840.1, forward strand.
GACCTAGAATTCCTTGTAGGTCTATCCAAGTGGTTTTTTGGACTTAACTTTTCCTCCTGATCACCTTTTATAAAAATAATGATATATTTAGATACCCTTTTAAAATTTATTTCAAACCCCAAAGCCCTATATTTCAAATCCACTCCAGAAACACCTAACACCCACCAAGTTCGCAGACCTAATTGGCCAAATTAGGCTTGGATATCAAAGAAAGTACTAAAAATTGGGTACATGGGATTGAAACAGTTCTCCAGACCTCTTCAAATAAATCCCCACAACTCAAATCCACTCTTGTTTCACTCAAATAGACTAGCTATTTAACATAACACTTCATTCATCTTCGTTCTAGGCTGAACACATTAAGATATTCAGCCTAGGGCTTGATGCATGAGGGATTTACCATTTGATCCATCTTATGAGATTTTATAATCCTTAAATATACCATCCTAACTTGCATTTTCTAGGATCTTAGTGAATTCCACCAAACAAAATGCAAGTTAGGACTCCATTACTGAAATGTGCTTCTAACAAGCCTCTTTCTAGACTATTTTTGGAGAACTGAATCAAAAACACCTCAAACCAAAACTAAATGAATTAAAAACAATTTTAAATTAATTCTAACATAGAGGGAATTCAAAAAATTAACTTATTTTTCAAAGATCACACCAGACATGACCACACAACTCAAAATTTCTCAAAAAAACTCTTCATCTTGCATTCCAAATGTATCAAAACTTCAATACATAACTTCTAACCATCTAGGTTCAAATTAAGCACTTAAAAACACTTCATATGTGAATTCAAATTGAGCCACAACTCCCTATGACCATTGGTCTTCCATCTTGCAACTCTCAAGCAACTTTTGGAAGTTGCATGAGCAACATTTTGACAACATTTGGCAAAATCTTGTCTTTTTGCACTCGAAGACTTTTCGATTGAATCCAAACTTATAAACTTAACATAATATGACAAAAACAACATGGATCAAAATAATTTAACACTAAGGACTCCTAAAAACATAAAAATCATACTTAAAGAAACTTAAGCCTAACAAGATGATCCAAATGGACTAAGGCATCTCTAGGCTCATAAGATTTCCTAAGAGATCCTTGACCAAACCTATGGATCCAAAACCAAAATAGGATGATCCTCTAAGATCAATCCATTTATTACAAACTCAAATCTTGTAAAGTGACAGTCAATCAGTGACAGCCATGGGTGCACTGCACTAGCCCCCTTCACCTCACTCCCCTCCCTCTTCTTTCACGTCGGATACTCTTGGTCCCAACAAGAAATATTGTCTGCACAACCCTGGAATTAAGGTTGGATCTTGGAAACCCAACCTCAAAACCCCCACCCACCCTAATGTTGCACCCACCATTAAGATTGAGCCTTTGGATTAAAAATGTAAGATCCTTGCCAAGTTGAAAGGTAAAATGAAAGAAAAAAGTTTCATTATCTAGGAGGTGGGTTCTGATAATGAGGTGGTTGAAGAGTTGAACACCCAAATGCACTCTTACAAAATTTCCACTAGGTCAGCTAGCAAGGGTAAGTATAATGAGATTGAAGATTCAAACATAGAGGTCCCTAAGGAACATGAAAATAATGGTAATAGGGAAAAGAATATGAAAAAGGGCAAGGATGAGAAAGTTCATAAGGAGAAAGACAATGAGGAATCTTAGGAGGTTGAGGGCTCTAACTATGACTCTTCCACTCATTTTTTTTAGAGTAATAATTCTAGCCCTATTGATATGACTAATGACATGATTCCTGAGGAGGAAGACAGGGTCATTGGGACCTATAAAAACAATATCACTAGGACTTTGATGTTTGCATGGTGCTGAAGGAAAACTTGAACAAGATGAAGACCAAGATGATGAGCCTGGATAGGAAAGTGACTGGTATATCTAGATTTGGCCTTAGGGTTATGCACAGCTCTGTGAACTCTATGTTTTTTCTATAGAAGAATATGTTGGGGCCTAATACAGACAAAGAAGGAAATTATAAGGAATTGTTCAAGTTCTTGATAGATGATTGGGTTGGGGTCCTTACCTAGTCAGGTGTTAAGCTTAACTATTTCTATTTATGAAATCTTTTTTATTTTTTTGACTAAAAATTTCAAAGGCATGTAGTGCCTATAGTATCTTTACTATGTTGTTTAAGACTATGGTATTGTTAATTTCTAGTTTTAAGGCTATGTTATTGGGTAGGTTATTTTTTTGCAATAGTTATCATATGACTATTTATATGTGTTGAGCATTGTTTTTACACAAGTCAATTGCTAAGATTTTGAGATTCAATTTCCTCTCTTGAAAGAATAACAAAGTTATTTCCAAGGTTCTCTGTGGTCATGGTACAACCTGCTTGGTAAACTCAGTTGATGATAAATGTGAATGTTCACAAGGAGGCCTTTACTGGTACTTTCAAGATGTCAAACTATAAAACAAATTTAGTACTTGTTTCTATATTTTCTAATTTATCAATGCATGTAGCTTACTAATGATGCAAATCTATGCTAAAACCTACGATTATTATCTATTTATGCAAATTTTCAAAGAAGATAAAAATATTTGGGTAACGAGAGTTTAAACAAATTTGCTGAAAATAAAATCCTAACGGACATAAACCATTTCCAAACCTCCCTTGCAAATTGAATGATGGAAATATTGGAACCCACTGAATATGAATCCAAAAATGTTGTGATTCTATACCCAATAGATGCAAACGTTTGGAGAGAAATGTATCAAGATGCAAGATTTTCAAAATATATCAAAATCGCAAAGCCACAAGTATGTGCACACACACAAGATGGATTTATCATTGAACCAACAAAATTATCTTTCCCAATCATTTGTCACAGCAAGATCGATGAACAACATAAAACTCCAATTTAATCAATTGCATATCCAAACATAATAAAACCAATTGGATCTTTGAAAGAAATGAATGAGAAAACACACACTCATAAAACTCCCATAGACAGTAGAAAATAATTACACAGTTAATGAAGCACCAATTATATATCTTTATTGCATCAAAGATCTGACCATATTACATTATTTTGATTACAATATATAGTGTTTTGATCTAAAAACTCTAAACCCTAAAAATAGGGCTTCAAGAACTCTAAAAATGATGAAAACAAAACTAATTCTAAAGCTTGTTAAAGAAAACTACTACTAAACTAATGCTAAATAGTTTGCATGGATCCTTGATTTGTTTACGTTCTGTCTGCCCATGAATTTAGGGTCAAACTCGCTTAGAAAGAAGAGAAAAAGGAACTGGAGTCCACCATTTCTAATTGAAGTCTTAGTGGAACCCAAATTTACAATTAAATTTGTATGTCTAAACAGCTTAGGGAAATATTTGTTTATCTGTGTCGATCAGTTTTATATGTTTTTATGCCTTAGTCTCATATTTAAATTCATAAATCTAGCTGCTGCATATGTTTTTGCGGTCTTTTTGTTATTTCTCATCCTTATGTAGATCCATCGAATTATTAAAATTCAACAAAAATCTATGGTCGGTGTGATTGTGTAAGCAAAAAGTAAACATTCTTTATCCATTGAGGGATCACGCCTGATCGACACGTGTCTCAGGCCCGTCGATGCTTTGAATAAATGAACGCAAATCAATAGTTAAACCTTAGAGATGATCGAAGGTGGGAATAATCCCTTAATTAGAATATGCCCATCCTTTATTCATTGAAGAATTATGCAGTATCGACACATATTCCAGGACCCACTAGTTTTGAGTAGTCAAGATGGAAGATCTGCGGTTAAAGCGAGGAAACGATCAATGATAGGCGTAATGCCTCAAATAAAATATGCACATTGTTTACCCTTCAAGGCATCATAATTGATCAACATGTTTCCCAGGACCACTAAGGTTATGAACAACAACATGGAAGATCAATGGTTAAAGTTTAGTAGACATCGATGACAGGCTCAATCCCTCAAAGCTAAGTTGCACAGTTCTTACTCATCACAGGATCATGCCTGATCGACGCGTGTCCTGGGACTACAAATGGTTTAATCAAAGATAAAAGGACCTATAGTTGAAATATAATGATGATCTACTTTGGGCATGATCCCTCGATTGGAAGATGCATGTCTTGTATCCATTGAGGGATTGTGTGATGATGACATGTGTCCTCGATGATAAAAAAGACATAATGCTTGGGTGGCAGCATTGTCGAGGATTTTTTCTTTGTAATTTTAACATATTTAATTATATTTTATACTAGATAAGGGTTTTGTTTATTATTTGATATGTTGTTATCATCTTCATGCATGTTTTCAAAGGTGGTGGATACCATGATCCATATGTTGATGGAATAATGTGATCTTCAGGATGAAAGGATGATCACATGCAGACGTTCATTAAGAATATTCATGAGGATGGATGATGCCTAAGGATGGTCAATAAAGATCGAAGCACCATGATGATCATACACAAAATTACTATTTAATTTATCTCAGAAAAACTACAAAGGATTTGATAAAGAAATCATTATTATAAATACTTATGGTCGACAACCATTTTTAAATAAGGATGATTTATCATTCCTTAAATATAACTATGATTGTTCAATTATTGATCTTATGGTGAGGTTTTAGTTATCAAGAGATACATTGGTCTAAATCTTGTATGCATCCCTCAGACTTTATATAAATAGGGATTCCAAGACCATGTGACAGAGACACAATAAGATACATTTTTTAGAGATTGGATAGATTTGGATTAACAACTTGCAACATAAACTTGGATGTACCATTTTTTAAAAATCAATAAAGATAAGTTATTTTTCTTTCATCTGTGGGAATTGATTCAATTTCATTTTAAATTAGTCCCTTGGATAAAATATTTTGATTTTCTTCAATGTGGTAGTTTGATGTTGCTCGCTTTTGATTAAATTTACATCTTTATTATCAATCGGTCTTTTCATCTTGCATGGTTAAATTCAATTGATTTGTGGCCACAATCAATCGTTCTGTCATTTGAAAATTTAAATTCAATTGAAATATCTATGGATTTATCTTGAATATATGCTCATTTGAACACTATTGAAGTGATAGTTTCTTACAAACTGTCTCTGAGGTTGTACATAGGGTTGGAATGATTTTGACTCTATTGCACGTGATAGAATAAGGCACTGATCTATTCATTAATTGGATTATGGTTATTTAGTTCATTGTTCAGAGTATTGTGCCATCCTATCCATCTATTCATTTCATTTTATATACATATTTTCAAAGCATTCTTACAATTGACAAAAGCACTCTTAGTTTTGCAGTGTATGTTGTATTGATTCCAGTTTGATTTCTTTCAAGTGCCCTTGCTATAATTGAGAGATAAGGTTTGAAGTGTGTTCTACCTGCTATAAAAATTCTTAAGACTTGAAGGATAAGTTAAGGTATAGGCCTACCATCCTTGGTCTTGCAGAGCTAGAATTGGAGAAGTTCTAACCTTGTTTTTGGTTGAACTTGTTAGTTGGCCAAATCACTTGGGTTTCCCAGCATTGGATTAGAAAGTCCATAGGAAATCCAATCTGTTGATTTGAGCACCAAAAATTCTTCATTTTGATCTCTAATTTCTCCCTTGTAATCTTCATTTGGAGTTCCCCATGTAGTGAAGACTGATAGAAGACCTTTAGTCATGCAAAAATGAACCCCATTTGTTGATCAATCTGATCTAGAACTCTGCTTTCATGCAAAAAATATCTCATGCTGGAATGGCCCAGAATTTAGACCTTGACCTTTGCTTTGAATTTTTACATAGGAAAAATTCACTAAGTATGAAAATCAAGTTTTGGGTCCTCCAAAATTTCAGACTTTCGGAGGCCGAAAGGCCACAAACTGGCCTTTGCAAAAATATCTAAGTATGGGAAATTTCTATTTGAAGACTTGGCTATGTCTCCAAGTGGGAAGTCACTATGGGAGTATTTCTAGATGAGCTTCCCGCAGCCTTTGCACTATTTCGTGTACCTCCTCATAGTCTACTTCTTTCTCTTGCACTTCACTGAGGCGTTGTTCTTGCTTCTCTCTAAAGGTGGTCAATTCTAAGGCAAAGAAATTTATTTCTTCCTCATGTTCTGACATTCTCTGCATATCATTTTTAAAGTAAAAGAGTTGATGAAGATCTTCTTCCACACTCACCCATGCTAGGATGCCCTTGAATTGTTGTATGATATCTTTAGCTAGGCATGTAATCTAATGTTCTTCATCCTTGTACAATTCCAAGTCAATACATGTAAAGAAGTTTTCTATCTGTTCTACCCATATCATGACTCCCTCATGCCTTTAGTGTATGTGATTTAATAACTTCTCATAGACCTTAACCATTTTGGCTATACTCCTAATCCATGTGCCAAAATTGTCTAACTATGCACCTTCATATACCTTTACCAAAATTTATAAATGTTGCTTCCTGATTATCTTTAGGTCCTGTAGCACGGCCTGCCATCTAGTCAGTTTGAATTCTAACCCTGTGTCACTTTCCATCATATCCACCAATCTGGTGGCTTCTATAAGGATAGCTCTAAACGGCCTAAAAATTGCCTTAATAATCCCTTCTCCAAATTATTCAAAATCATTCTTCTAGTTGGTGCATTCTTGTAGGAAAGAATGATTCATACCTTCTGGTGATTCCAGAGCAACTTTCTTCTCAATGACAACCTATAATGAGGCTTCTAGGAAACTTTGGTCAATGGGACCCACCATCTTGTGAATTAATTTCATTAGAGCCTCATTTTTCTCATTTAGTGACTTGATTTTCTCTTCATCCTTGTCCATGAAACCCAAAGCATGTTTGATTCCCAGAGCTACCAAATTTTTACTCCCTTCCCTTGTATGATCCCCCAAATCAACCTCTTCAAAAGTGTAGTCTTCTAGGGTTACCTGTGCCTAGGTGATGCCGATGGTGGTAAATTCTACCTGTGCTTTCCAATGGCCCTTTGTGTCCTGAGTTACATAGGATATGGTCCTTGCTGGCATGCTGGATTCATCTTGATGGGATGCTTGGCCTAGAAAGGACATGTCTTCTTCTTCTTCTTCTTCTTGGGTTTAATTTATTTAGTAAATCAAGTTGGTTTAGTAAAGGCGATGACGGGCTCATAAGGTGATATATGCAATACTAGAGTAAGGCCTTGTTTATCTTGGGTTGTCCTCTCCTCCTATATTTCCTCTTCTTATTTGTATTCTCCTTCTTCTTCCTTGTCTTCTCCTTCTTCCTCCTTATCCTCTCTTTCTCCCTTATCCTCATCATTATGTTTTCCCTCTTTTTCTTTAGTATCTTGCTCCTTTTCCTTTTCTCTATCTTCATCTTCCAAGGAGCTGGGTAATATTTTTTCCCTAAGACCCGTTATTGACTCTAGTGTTCTCTGAAGAGGATGTATTATTCCCATATCCAATGACACTTGGGGAGTCAGGTGTTGGTTGTATTTCCTATTTTTGAGTTTGCCCTGTAAAATTTTGAAGATGCCTAGAATTTTAAAAATCATGTTTGAAATTGATTTTATGCCACTACAGGAGTTGTTTTTGCTCGAAACCTAGTTGAAAATACCAGAAACCATAAACCCTAGTCATTTCTAGTCGAAAATGCAAAAAAGCCCTAATTTTCTTAAACGGGTTCTATTTTGAAGTTACGTTTTGGCACTTAAGTCCTTAAAAAATTGCATGTGCTTAAAAGGATAGTCACTAAGTCTCATGAAAGAAAGAGAATATTCCATAAGATTACGAGACTTAGTAAATTGGCTTTGTCGCACTATCTCTTAATGGAAAATAATATGCTTAAAATTTTACGAGACTTAGCGATGACCATCCATTTGAAAGAAAGATCCAACGGTTGGTGGGGAGTCTCCTAATAAGATCAGGGTTAGTGATTTTATCTCGTGACTTTGAGCTTATGCAGTCGCGTTGTCTCCAAATATAACCTATAGTTATGAGTTAAGTTCAAGTGTTAAAATTCTTCTGTTGTCGCTTAGTCTCAGAACAAGAGATGAGTTAAGAAAAGATTGCGAGACTTGGAGATAGTCATCTGATCAAAATAAGATCTAATGGATAGCGTGAAGTCTCTTATAGTATTTGAAGATTCAACAATTATTCAACGATCAAATGAAAAGGAAAAACATTGAGACACGTAATTAAGTATGATAAAGATAAAGAGTATAGTTGTGTGGTCTCTGATTAAAGTTTGATAAAATAAAAACATTTTGCGATTATGAGACAAAGAGTGTTGTCACCAGGTCTCATGATGATTTAGGGTTTACATAAAAGTAAAGGAGACTTAGCGGGAACCATCAAATGTTGTCAAGATAGGTCATGCATATGATGGAATCTAACTTGTTGGGAGCATGCTCAGACATGCAAATGTTAGAGGTATAAATTAATCAACTACACTAACATTTCTAAAAGCATACTAGAAAAATAAGAGACTCCATCATAACCTCCGATGAGCTGAACAAGGGCACCCAATGCCTTGTTGATTTTATCTTAGAGAAGTTTGTGGGTGTGCTCTCCCAACACAATATACTAATCCCACTTAATGATTAAAAATGCAAGATAAATGACTGAGATGAGTGAAGAACTCAAGAAACAAGTATTGAGAACTTGTCTCAAGCTCTCACCATGATTGGAAATGCAAGACTACACTATGATGAAGATTCAATGACTAAACTAGGATGATATGCAAGATGAAACAAAACTAACTAAGATTCATTACATTATGGACCTAAGATGTGATATCTAGATTCAAAATGAACTAAACATGAACTAAGAACTAAGATTTCTATGAAAATACTAAATTGCTCTAGAACTAAACTAGCATGATAACAATGCATAAAAGGGAGATGATTTGCTCTTGACAATGACCTCTATTTATAGATTTTTTGAAGGAGAGAGAGGACTCAGATGAGGTGGAGCTCATGTGGTATCCACATAGGTGCCACATGAGGGACACATAAGCCATGAAAGAGGTCCACTTTGCTCACACATGTGTGAGCAACTTTGGATGTGATTGGTCAAAGTGTACTTAAAGTACACATGTGAAGGATCTTGTAAGAGGTGTAAGAAGTGTAAGAGATTTGGGCCAATAGAACACTTTTAGAAAGTGTAAGAAGGTGTCATCATGGGTGTAAGAAACATTGTTGGCACCAAATAAGGATTATTTGGAAAAGATGATTTTTGAAAAATTTCTCACACGTGTGAGAATTAATTAGGACTAATATGTGTAGGAATCAAGAAATTAGCCTAATTAACCTTAGTTAATTAGTGAATAGGTCTATTTGGTGAGAGTGATGTGAGGTAGGGTAGGATCTAGGTTCAAATTAGCTTAATCTAAATTTAAAATTTAGATTAATTTGGTTTAGTAGAATTTAAGTCATGTGGAGGAATAAATAAATTAAAATTTATTTAAAGGGGATTAATGAGGGATAATGTATATAAATAAAATTTAATACATTAAAGGGGTAGTACTTAAATTAAATTTAAATACTAAGGAAAGTGAATTATAATTGATTAAATAAATAGAAGAATATAACAAATATAATATAATTAATTAAAATTAATTATAATGCTAAGGGAATATTAATTAAATTAATATAAGGATGATTTTAGACGTCTACATTTTGCCCCACTTTGATGCAGTGTTGAAAGTGGTTTGGTGTAAAAGAAAAGAAAATAAGATGCCTTAGAGAGGTCAGGAAATCTTACGACAGCGAGAGCGGAGGAGGGTGCCCCCTCGATAAAATAATAGGAAAAAAATAAAAAATAAAAATAATTTTTTCTTGAAAAAGGAAGGAGAATAGGGAAAGAAGACCAATTGCATGGCATGTCCAAGAAAAATGGAGGAAAAATAGGGACCAGAATGGGGAATGGGGAGAAGGACGGGAGAAATGGGTCCCAAGGGGCTATAAATAGTCCACCAAGGCCCATAGACAAGTCATTTTCACTCACAAAAAGAAAAAAGAGAGAAGAAAAGGAGAGTGATGGCAGTAGAGTGAGAGTGAGCACAGCTTGGAGAGCTCATTTAGGTTCACCGGTGACTGATAGATGTAGGACCACCGGTGAGTAGTCAACCACCTCCTAATTCGTTACACATTTAATGCTTTTTTAGATGTCTTGTTAGAATAGTCCCAAAGGATAACTAAGAGGGGGGGTGAATTAGTTATCAGTAACTTTAATTATTTTTACTTCCTTAACTTCATAATACAATAAAGTAAATTCTTAATCAGATAACACAACACACAACACACAATTTGATTATGGGGAAACCAAATGGTAAAAACCCCAGTGGGAATTAGCACCCACATTGAACTATACTTGTTTATAGTAATCCTTGTTAGAAGATATTTCAACCCTGTTAGGAGTTATACTTTACAATGCAATAAGTATAGTGACCTGGTTAAGGGTCGGACCCTATTAGGAGTCTTTTACAAATAACCCTGTTAGGAGTCCACCATCCAAAAGCTCACTGCTTAATGGTGAAGGCTAAAACCTTCTATATAATAGATATGCACTATATCTAATGATGAACTGTAGAGTAGACCTACTATCTTGATCAGTTCCAGTGTATTACAATCTTTCACTTCTTCTTCCCATAGACTCTTGATGAATGAACCATATCTGATATTCTGCTTTGTATATCTTCTGTCTCTTTTCGTATCATTCACACTTAGCGTATCACAAATGACTTGATATAAGTATCTTCCTCAAAGTATAAGATCATGGGACCTGTAAGAAAATTCTTCATAACATGCTTGTCGACTCTACTAAGCATGCAAATAATATTACAACCACGCAAGTATAAACTGAATAGATGTGACGCTTCACTAAGTCGGCCTCACCAAATTAACTCTAACTTTGCAATCTTCTTGAAACATGTTTGGTGCATTTAAATAACTATCATCAACTCATAAATAATCATGAATATACACATGCATATCCTAAAGATAGGTGCAACTCAAGAAACATGTTACATACGTTGGCTCTGAACAGATACTCTTTCGAAACTGTAACTGCCAATAATAGAATTACACAAGTTGTCTGAAACATCATATCTGAATCTACGTGTATGAACATAACGTAATAAATATGTCAAAAACATGTATCTAACCATGCAAGTCTTCATGTCATCATTTTGATAAGTACATACAGAATCACTACTGTGTATTATATGTTGTCATCAATGACAAACATACAATCAATCAACTGAACAAAAACAAATCTCCAACAATCTCCCCCTTTGACATTGATGGAAACAAATGATATCAAAAACATCCTCTGTTCATGGTGTCCTCTTTCTTTTACAATCTTCTCAATATCCTCATCAAATATTTCTCTATACTGCTACAATTCCTCTGACTGTGTTTTTTTTCCATGTAAATACTCCCCCAAAGTATATGCTCCCCCTTAGTACATACTCCTCCTTACTATATACTCCCCCTTTGACATCAATGGAAAAGGGTGCCATAAATCATTAGGTACAGGTACTGCTCTAGAAGTAGAGTAGTCAACCATTCATCAGTCACTTAATGACTGATGTTCTTGCTGCTTCTTCTAAACAGACTCAGGAGAGGGAATTACTCCCAACTTCTCCCTGAGATACTCCAAAGTATCCTTTCATAAGGGCTTTGTGAAAATATCTACCTACTGTTCTTTCGTGCTCACATAGGCCAATTTTACTTATTTGTCTGCAACCTTTTCTCTCAAAAAATGGTACTTGATCTCTATGTGTTTTGTCTTTGCGTGCATCACAGGGTTCTTAGACATGTTGATAGTGCTAGTGTTATCATAGTGAATAATAATAGGATAATCAACCTGAATGCCAAAGTCTTTAACCATCTACTTGATCCAAACCATGGTTGAACAATTCAGTGTTGTTGCAACATATTCAGCTTCTGCTATTGACTGAGAAATACAGTTCTACTTCTTGCTTATCTAAGAAACCAACCTGTCTCCAAGAAATACTGCTCCTCCTGAAGTTCTCTTCCTATATCAATACAACCTGCCCAATCTACATCTGTATACACATGAAGTTGTATATTCTCTAATTTAGGATACCATAAACCATAGTCTATAGTTCCCTTTAGATATCTGAATATCCTCTTGATTGCCATTAGGTGATTCTACTTGGGTTCAGCTGCAAATCTACCAACAATGCCAACTGCATTAGATATGTCAGGTCTAGATTAAGTTAGATAAATGAGTTTACCAATCATATATTTGTACAATGTCTTATCAACTATTGTGAAATCATCATCTTTTGAAAGCTTGCTTCCTGTTATCATGGGAGTGCATACTGGCTTACAGTCTTCCATCTGGAAGGTCTTCAATATTTCCTTCAGATTATTTGACTGATTAATGAATATACCTTTATCTGTCTGCTTTACATTCAGTCCCAAAAAGTATTTTATAGAACCAATCATGCTCATTTCAAATTCATTCTACATTTATTTTGCAAATGTTGTACTGAGCTTGTCATTACCTCCAAAGATAATGTCATCAACAAATATGGCAACTAGTAGTAATCCATCAAGTGTCTCTCTTGTGAATAAGTTATAATCTTCTGCATTTTTCTTGAATCCAATCTTAGTAAGATAACCATAAAGTCTCTCATACCAAGCTCTTGGGGCATGTTTAAGACCATAGAGTGCTTTCTTCAATCTGCATACCATGTCTAGTTTATCTAAAAGATTAAATCCTTCAGGATGTTCTATGTAGACTTCCTCCTTCAAGTCACCATTCAGAAAAGCTGACTTTACATCCATTTGATAAAATTTAAAGTCTTTGAATGTTGCATAGGCCAAGAACAATTTAATGGCTTCCAGTCTACTCACAAGGGCAAATTTATCAGTGTAGTCTATTCCTTCTCTCTGTGCATATCCTTTACATACCAATCTTGCTTTTTTTATTACTACTGTACCATCTCCATTCATTTTGTTTCTAAATACCCACTTTGTTCCAATCACATTTTTGTCACTGGGTCTAGGGACCAATTCCCATGTATCATTCTTAATTATCTGATCTAATTTGTCTTTCATTGCATTCTTCCAATCAGAATCATTGCAAGCATCTTCAACACTTAAGAGTTCAATTTGTGAAAGTAAACATACCTCTTCATCCATTGCTAGAATTTTTTCTTTTGATCTGGTCAAAACACTGTTGCTCTAATCTCCAATGATATCATCTTTAGAGTGGTATCTAGATGTGAATTTAAGAACCTTAGGTGTGACTTCTTCTTCTATAATCTATGATTCTTCTCTGCTTGATTAAGGGTCATTGCATGAGACATCAATGTAATCAAATATTTCTTCAATAACAGTATCTTTGCTGCTAGGCCTAGGTTCATCTTCAATCATAGGTGCATATTCATAGTATCTCTCTTGAACCATAAACTTCTCATCAATTTTTACATGAGTACTTTCAATTATCCTTTTCAATCTCAAATTGAAACATCTATATGCTTTTCTTTTTGTAGAGTAACCAAGAAAAATACCTTCATCACTCCTAGCATCAAACTTACCAACACCATCATCTCTCTTGATGTAGCGCTTGCTGCCAAAGATTCTGAAATACTTCACTATAGGTACATTACCAAACCAAAGTTCATAGGGTGTCTTATCTGCACCTGGCCTCAATTGAGTTATGTTGATAGTATAGACTAATGTATTTACTGCATCTCTCCAATATGTGTGTGCAAATTTTCCTTCAATCATCATAGTGCGCATTGTATTAAATATAATTTTGTTTCTCCTTTCTACAATCCCATTCTGTTGAGGGGTTTTAGGTACACTCAACTATCTTTTAGTTCCATGTTCTTCATAGTAATCATAGAACTGGTAAGAGGTGAACTCTCCTCCTCTATCTGATCTCAGACATTTTAGTTTTAATCCAAATTCATTCTCTACCTTAGCTTTGAATATTTTGAACTTCTCAAAGGCTTCAGATTTCTCCTTTAAGAACACAACCCACATCATCCTAGAAAAATCATCAAAAAATAAAATAAAGTACCTTTCTCTGTAGTATGATCTTTTTTGGGTAGGGCCACATAGGTCTGTGTGCACTAGGTCCAATTTGTTTTCAGCTGAGTTCTGCTTGCTTATGAAGGAACTCCTTACATGCTTTCCCATAAAACATTCCCTGTATATTGTGTCAACTGGTCTTGCAATACTAGGAAGGCCTCTGACTTCCTTGACATTACTTATCTTTACTATGCTATCAAAGCTGATATGACAGAGTCTCTTGTGCCATAACCAACTGTCATCTACTTTTGCAACAAAACAACTTACATCAAAATTAAGCTGAAAAACATTACCTTTTGTTTTAGAGCCTGATGTAATCATTTCTCCATCCTTGTTGTTAATGATGCATTTGTTATCTTTGAACTCCAAATGATAACCTTTGTCAATTAGTTTTCCAACACTTAGCAAGTTATGATGTAATCCATCAACATATAGAACATCATCTGTCTTTTTTTTTTCCATCCAAAGTGATAGAACCTCTGCCTACAATAGGTTTAGGAGTGTTATCTCCAAATCTAACCATACCACCTTTGTATTTGTCTAAATGAACAAATCTATCTTTTTCACCTATCATGTGATGAGAGCATCCACTGTCAATGATCCAATCAGTTATGATGTCTGCTTTAGAAATTAGGGCTAACTCTTGTTCTTCCTTTTCATTTGCAATGTCCATTTCCTCGAGCAATCTTTCCATGTCTCTAAGGGAAAAAAATCCAATTTCATCTTTTCCTAAATCTTCATTAGTTACACCTTCTTCAGGATGATAACATTCCTTCTTATATTTAGGTTTGTAATCAGATCTAAACTTCTTGACTCTTGTGGGACACTTAGATGCAAAGTGACCAATCTTGTTGCATGAAAAACATTTGAATGGAAGTTGTCCTTCATATTTTCATTTTCCTTTCTTTTCTCTTTTAGCAATCATAGCAATGATTTCTTCTAGTTCTTCATCAACTTCTTCTTTCTCATTCTGGATAGAGATGTGTAAGGATTTCTTACCATGGACTAAGGCTTTGAAAGTTGTTTCAATTTTAGGTTCAATTTTCAATCTTGATATCTCAAATGCAAATATTTTGCTGATCAAAGTCTCTCTCTTGAAGTCTTGTGAGAATTGCATGGTTTCCTTTAGAATGCTTATCTTATTTTCATAGTCTAATGTTAAAGTAGCTAGCATCTTGTCCATTATGTCTTCTTCTGATATTTCTCCACCATTGTTTTTGATTCCAGAGACTGCTTTATTTATCCTTTGATTATAGGCTCTAATGTTCTCTTCAGGTGACATCTCAAGACTGTTGTATTTCTTTTTCCATGTCTTCCTGCGTGCATTCTTTGCTTGAATATCTCCTTCAAACATATCTTCTAAATACTTCCATATGGTGTATGCTCATTTAATTTTCTTGATTTCAGAAAATTCACTGTCGGATAAGGCGCTGATTAGGGATTCTTTAGAAATTGCATTATTGGTAAATGTTTCCTTTTGTCTATTAGTAGCATCATCCTTTGCAAGGTCTTTCAGAGATGGAATTACAACTTCTTGTGTAGAAATTTCAAAGATCTCAAAGCCAACACACTGTAGATGTGTTATCATTTTCTTTTTCCAATCTAGATAATTTTCTCCATCAAACTCAGGGCTTTCTTTTCTGAAGTAAGAAGTTTGATCTACCTTAATTTGTTAGGCTTCTTCTCCAAGGAATTTGGCTCTGATGCCAATTGTTAGAATAGTCCCAAAGGATAACTAAGAGGGGGGGGTGAATCAATTATCAGTAACTTTAATTATTTTTACTTCCTTAACTTCAGAATATAACAAAGTAAATGCTTAATCAGATAACACAACACACAAAACACAGTTTGATTACGGGGAAACCAAATGGTAAAAACCTCGGTGGGAATTAGCACCCACAATGAACTATACTTTTTTATAGTAATCCCTATTAGAAGATATTTCAACCCTGTTAGGAGTTCTACTTTACAATGCAATAAGTATAGTGACATGGTTAAGGGTTGGACCCTATTAGGAGTCTTTTACAAATAACTCTGTTAGGGGTGGTGGACTCACTGTCCAAAAGCTCACTGCTTAATGGTGAAGGCTACAACCTTTTATATAATAGATATGCACTATATCTGATGATGAACTGTAGATTAGACCTACTATCTTGATCAATTCTAGTGTATTACAATCTTTCACTTCTTCTTCATATAGACTCTTGATGAATGAACCACATCTGATATTCTTCTCTGTATATCTTCTATCTCTTTTCGTATCATTCACAATTAGTGTATCACAAATGACTTGCTATAAGTATCTTCCTCAAAGTATAAGATCATGGGACCTGTAAGACAACTCTTCATAACATCTTTGTTGGCTCTACTAAGCACGCAAACAATATTACAACCATGCAAGTATAAACTGAATAGACACGACGCTTCACTAAGTCAGCCTCACCAAATTAACTCTAAGTTTACAATCTTCTTGAAACACGTTTGGCACCTTTAGATAACTATCATCAAATCATAACTAATCATGAATATACACATGCATATCCTAAAGATAGGTGCAACTCAAGAAACATGTTATATACGTCAGCTCTGAACAGATACTCTTCCAGAACTGTAATTGTTGTGTGCTATAATTGTGTCACACTTCTATGAATCCTTACATTCAAGAACACTCAAGAATAAGGTCTCAAAAATTGATCCATAGCTCCCTAAGCATGGAGTGCAAGGGTTTTTAGAATGCTCTCAGCTGGAGCTATTAAGCCTATAACCTTGCTAATAAACCATGCAATGGGAGATTCAATGAAGACAATGGAAAGAATGCCAATATCCTCAAGAATCAAGAATGAAATGCAATGCAAGCTAGATTAAGATGAATATGCAAGCTAAGCTATGAAAATGAAAGAACAAGTATTACAAAG
>MU225840.1:653532-685866 GCA_018584345.1 Thuja plicata
TAACCTTAGTTAATTAGTGAATAGGTCTATTTGGTGAGAGTGATGTGAGGTAGGGTAGGATCTAGGTTCAAATTAGCTTAATCTAAATTTAAAATTTAGATTAATTTGGTTTAGTAGAATTTAAGTCGTAGAGGAATAAATAAATTAAAATTTATTTAAAGGGGATTAATGAGGGATAATGTATATAAATAAAATTTAATACATTAAAGGGGGTAGTACTTAAATTAAATTTAAATACTAAGGAAAGTGAATTATATTTAATTAAATAAATAGAATAATATAACAAATATAATTAATTAATTATAATTAATTATAATGCTAAGGGAATATTAATTAAATTACTATAAGGATAATTTTAGATGTCTACAAATCCAACGGTTGTCAGAGAGTCTCCAAATAAGATGGCTAAGTGAATTTTCTTCCAGCGACTAAGAGACAAAAGGAAATAAAGGTAACATTATACTTTAGTCGCCAGGACTCAAGACATATTAAGATAAGATATAAATATTATGATACTTAATACTGACCGTTAGATGCTGAAATAAGAAAGATCAATGGTAGTCAGGAAATCTCTTGATGGATATGATAAAGTGAATTTTGTTCAGCGATAGTGAGACAAGTTCTAGTTGCATAGTCTCTAGAAAGAATTTAAATGTAAAAGTAAAGGTATAATGCTTATTTCGTGAAGTTTCAGAGCAGTTTATGGTCAAATCAAAAGATTACGAGACTTAGCAAAGAGCGTTAGATTAAAAAGAGATTAACAGTGATTACATAGTCTCAGAGTAAACCTTGCGTAAAACTAAATCTTTCAACGAATTAGCTTTTCACAGTCGCGTGATTGCCAGAAGGTAATCAAGATTCAAGCTGGAGTTAATAAAACCTTGTGCCGCCAAGTCTCAGAAAACAACAACGGTTAAGCATTTTTCTCAGTAACATGGAGATAAGTTGTTGCGAGGTCACTAAATGGGAAAAGTAAAAGTTCAGCATGATAAAGTTAATATAGCTGCTGACACACCAAAGTGGAAAAGTCATTAGCAAATAAGAATTCAGAAAAGTTATGACAGCTTGGAAAGGTAGCTGAGATGTCTGAGAATCAGCCAATCATAACATAATTGACCTCTTGTCAAAATTAATAAGGATTTTCATCAATTATGTACTCATTTGAAATTTGATTTCCTGTCATAATCAAAGGCTATGGCTAGGAAAGCATTAAAGTCACAGTGTGATGAATTAAAGTCAGAAGTGATGGGATTACCCAATTATGAGTTGCATACTTTGATCATTCTTTGCCATAAATAGATGATATGAGTTTCATTGTCATTTACATTGCTTTCAAAATCTAGAGTGAAGAAATCACCAAGTTATTAGTGTTGCAAAAGGAGAGTTACTAGCTTTTGAAAATTCAAGAAAATTGAGGTTCTTAGTTCAGAATTCAAGGAATTTGATTAATTTTTAGAGCCTATATTGTTTTCAGTGTATTACAGTGCAGTAATAAGGGTTTCCAATGAATAGATTTGTTTCAATATCGGTAAAAAGGGCAGATAGAAATAAACAGCCAAGATGAGCAAAGAAGTCAGTGTAGCTTCCACCAGTGGGAGAAGTGAAGAAATGGAGGATGAAGCAAAGGGTAAGAGGAATTTCTTAGATGAATTTTTTCAATTACTGCCAAGATCGACATAGAAAAAGAAGTCAAAGGATGATGTTTTTATTGATGACCTAGCATACATCCAAGATGCCAAAACTCCAAGATCATCAAGTTAATCTCTTTTCAATTATTTCTATAAAAAAATTTATGAAGTTGTACCTGTGTCAAACCCTTCAACTTGTTGGTTAGCTAGGCTAATTGTCCCTGATGTATTCATAGACACTGATCTTGTTTTAGCCTTAACAAATAATTATGATGAACTTTCTAAGACAATCAAGAGAAGTGATGGCACCGTGTTACTAACCTTAAACATGAATTCATTTATGAAAGCCTTCAATCTCTACTTCCCTATGGCAAAAAAAATAGACCTAAAGAAATAGGAAGCTAGATATGAGAAACAGGCTAGGGCAGTCAAAGGTCTAGTATAGAGACACATTCCTAGGTAGGCTAAGAACTATATTTCCCCCATGCAAGGACTTTCTCCTTATGCTTATAAGGATTTAAACCATTATATCAAATACATTGCTTTTGTACTATGTAGAGTACTAGGAAGGGATGGGAGTTCTGAGAGAATCACTACAGATGTTTGGATGATTACCCTACACTTGCAAGATATTCATACTAACACAACATATGATTATATCTAGTATATAATTAATAAGATGCATGAGGGGTTTGTGGCCATAAAGAAAAAGGAAAAGGAACACAAGTTTTTACATAACTCCATCCTAATGCATTTACTAATGTATTACAACCACCCTATTATGGATTTAAATAATTTGATGCCACAAAGAGTTTACCAAGGTCAGCCCAACTATATTCAATTTTGGATAAGAATTTGGAATTATACTGTTAGGGATTGTGACTTCTATGCATTTGAAAATTGGATATTTTATCCATTATTATAGTGGTTAGGGGTGAATAAGACCAAATTTCCATCAAAGTTATTATAATTATTAATGCCTTGTGAATATGTAGACAAGTGGCCTGGAGATCACAACTAGGGTGACTTCTTCTTGGAGTAGAATTTTACCATGATTAGAGTGTATGGATGTACACATCCACCACACATACTCCCATTTCATTTCCCTACCAGAATTGCAGCAATGGAGTTTGTGTGGCAACGTATGTTGACAAATAAGGATCATCTAGCTCCTCACATAAAAGGAACATTCACCCCCGGGAAGTTCAAAGTATATCAATTTACTATTGGCAAGAGAGCCATAGATTTAGTGAACAACTGGTTAAGCCATTACAGGATGGGTGCAACATTGCATAGGTATACTGATACAAAGGGTTTCATTGTAAGTGCCAAGAAGCTCCTAAACCCTACTATTCCTTACACTTATGAACATGAAGATGCATAGAAGAAGATGCTATTAGAAATATTCTTGAGGACGAGGAGGTGATTTCAAGAGAAAATAAAATCAAATAATTAATGGACCTAGAAAGGAAGGTAAAGAGAAAAGGATTATCATTTGGAGGTTTCTTTCCTAATTTACCATATTTGAAGAGGATAGAGGGTATGATTGAGTCTCATACTTTCTTGTGCAATCAATTAGAGGAAGCACTTGTAGTTCCTGAGAAAGGTCAACCAGAGCACTTTGAATCAGAGTATGATGATGACAGTGATGAAGGCTACCCTTCACCTATTGCCCCACCAGTAAATCAAGAAGATGAAGAAGAACAAGTAGGAGATGAGAATATTAGTGACCTGACAGAGGTCCCAAAAACAAAGGTTACTAATGAACCTCCTCTCAAAAAGAAAAAATTTGAAATTGGAGAGCCTTCCCAGGTAATGGTTTCTGTGAGAAGAGAGAAGAAAAAGGATAAAATTAGTGCCCTTATTCCTGTCAATAGGCCATATGATCATTTATTAAGAAAGGAGATTAGAAAAGGAAAAAAGTTACAATAGGATGAAGAGGAGAATGTTGAATTGCCTCTTAAAGCATGCATTGATGAAAGGATAATTCATCAGCAACAGTTCATAGATGATGATAACTTCATAAAAACTAAGGAATTTAAAGATTTCCTTAGGTGGCATAAGCAGAAGGAAGTTGGAAGACAACTTTAGTTAGATGGAGGAGAACCAGTAATAGAAGAATCCTTACAGGCTATACAGGATTATGATCCTGAAATAGAGGATATTTATCTAGAGGAAGCAAGGAGAATGGTTAAGACTAGCGGGATGCTACTTTTTGAGGGCTGAGATTTAGCCTCAACATTTATTATTTATCAAATAAGGAAAAAACCTGACTTAAAATTGTCATCAAAATTCCAGGTTGGAGAATTGATAAAGGGATTTGGTTATGATCCAAAATCCTAGGTTGTTGCTATGTGGAGCCTAGGTCCTAAGGATCAGAAGCCATATTTACTAAATATTTAGGAAAACATGATAGGTAGCCAGATGGTGTGGTCTGTGAATAACACCAATGACATGGAGATATCACAAGTGTTATCATATTTTTCTCAATTGAATGTAGAAAAAGTAGAGCAAATATCTCAGAGATATAATACTCTGATAGAAGAGACCAGTGCTCTTGTAAAAGATAGGGAGCTATTTCAGATTAAGATTTGTGCTTTAGAGAAAACAATCAGAGAATTAACTCAACAGTTAATGGAGAAACATGAGGTTATCCCAGCATCACCTAAGGAGGTTGTTCATGAAGAAACCCAAACAAAGTTAACAGGGGAGAATGCAGAAATAGAGCAATAGAATATAGAGCATAATGAAACAATCTTAGGGGCGTTAATGAGAATCTTCCAACATAGGGTTGATATTTTGAAGAATAAGACTGATTTGATTTTGAATGAATATAATAAACTTCCTATTTTACATGTTGAAGTTAGAAGTTATATTTCTATTTTAAACCCCTATTTTGGAACATGGTCTAGTAGGGCACAATTGTTTGAAAGGTTGGCATCATTACAACCACATAGGAATGACCTTCCAGAAATAGTCTTAGAAGTTGGTGATGAGATCGAAAAGATAAATGTAACTTTGCCTTTCTTCAAAGGCAAGTTAAATCAGATTGAGTCCAGAATGAATCTCTTTGGATAAGACTTTAATAGATTTATTCCTCCAATCAAGGGAGATGATAGTCAGATCAAAGCCTTGGAGGCTTGGAAAGAAAATTTTGATAACAAGTTGCCTAAGAAAGAGGCATTTATTAACAATAATGTAGAATTAGATATGCAGTGCTACAACAAGATTTTGGATGAAGCCTTTAAGGCTGAGACTGACATCAATAAATTCTTAACAAATGTCAAGAGTATAATAGATACTCGGTGGAATAGGTAGAAAGCACAACTAGAGAGCATCTAGAGCTTTAATTTGCCTACTGAAGATGATGTAGTAGCATGGGACACACTGACAAAGCCAAAAATGAAGAAGGTTGTTGTAGAGGACATTGGCCCCATTGATGAAGAATAGAGAGACACTTGACACCTATTGTTTGAGCACATGGAGGTTAGCAATCTTAAAGAGATTAGTGTGAGTTATCATGTATTGGCAGTCACTAAATCTTATTTCAACTATTAGATGCTATCCTGAACACATACAGACAAAGGCACCAAAATCTAGAAGAAGACAATGAAACAAGATCAGATTTCATTCCTCATTCTTGTCCTTCCACCACTTGGATCATTCCTTTATTTTGTCTTTTCTACTTTTTAGGGTTAGGCATTCTAAACCATTTGAATCTTGTAGCATCTTTATTTTAAGGATTCCAAGATGGTTTAGGCATATATATAGCTCTCTTCTTTCATTTTGTAGAGGGTTGGAAGATTGGAACAAGTTGATAAGATTGTAATTGAAAATTAGTGAAATATATTACAAGGCAGACTACTAAAATTTATCTATCTATATGTATTTGAAGCTTTAAGACATTAATACAAATATTTGCAATATTTGTTCTGCATCTTGGATTGTTTCTTTTCATTATTGTTATTGCTCTTGTATGTTTATTTGTAAGGCATTTAGGCATACTAATCACAAGGTGGTTGTGCAGTCATTTGTGAGCTCCTTCAAGGAAGGATTAATCATTTCAAGTGACCCCAGAGAGCTTAGCATTAGTTTAAGGATCTGATGAAATAGGTGTAGAGAGAGGATAATTTGTAAGGCATCTTATCTTTATTGTGTGTATTTTGTTGATCACCTTACTATGGAGTTATACCAGATATTGACTCATAAGACCAAGGTTAAGGCACTGGTTTTATAGTTGGCTAAGTAATTGATCATTGTCCAACCAGTATTCTAATTTATCAAATCAGTCACATATTTAAAAAATATACATTCCATTCAAGTAATTGTGTTCAAGGAGTACAATTTAGTCTACTGATTCCTTAGAGAGAGAATCAAATTAGGTTATCCTTCCTAAAGTTTATAAGAACCTAAAAAAAGAAGAAGGATGAGAATCCTTATTACCTTACTATTTTTTGTAATCAGAATACTAGTATGGCTTGTTAAAATATGTATTATGATGTTATTTATCATTTGCAAAGTCAAATTTTCCCTGATTCATTTGAAGCATTCAGCAAATTAGTAAGAAGATAATCCATTTAAAAGATATTGTAAATCAGTAGTCATTCATAGGTAATACCTTCCTGAGTCAGTGGATCTCAAAAAAGAAGCAGGTGATAATAGGTATCCCCAGATATTATCTAATACCCTCATCAATTAGCCTTTCTCTTGTATGAAATAAGAGTTTGTTTCCAAGAACATAAGTATACAGACACATTAGGGTTGTGCTGCAAGAAAAAGAGATAACATCAGGCTGGAGAAATATAGTGGAGATGAAGATGGTGGGGAAGGAGCTTGTAAAGAAGGTGGAGGAGTGAGAGAAGGAATTGGAAGAGAAGGCAGAGGAGTGGGAGTAGGAGTTGGAAGAGAAGGTGGTGGAGTGGGAGAAGGAGTTGGAAGAGAAGGTGGTGGAGTGGGAGCTACACCATTATTTGTTTTATTATCCTCTCCTACCTCCTTGGGTGACTTCTCTAGAGTAATGTGTGAAACCTAGTCAACAGAGGATGTGGATACACCTTGGGTTCCTATTTCCTTGTTTGCGCTTGTGTCTATCCCCATGAGTGATATATCTAATGTGGGATTTGTGAACTAAGTCAGAGGTGGGGTGAGGATAACCTAAGGGTTTACCCACACATGTCCCACTGTACTAACTTCTATTTTTGGATGAAAGGAATCTTTTCCTTTCTCTCTAAAACCCTCAAGGTCCTCAAAGTTAGACATGAGAAACTCATCTGAACCAAGGACACCCAAAGGATTTTTTCATTCTCCTTGTGTCTCTATTCCTCCATAGGTAGGTGTGCCTTCACTGGGATCCTTTTTCCTTAACAAAATTATCCTGGATCTTGTTCTTCTAACCAGAGGTATATCATCCTCATCATTTTTTTCCTCATTTGGCTCCTCCTGTAAGGTATGTAATTGTGGAGAGGTGTAATCTCTCTTCCTCTTATATAGTTTTTTCCTCTCTTCTGTGGCAGTACTTATAATGAGAGATTGACCGAAGGTCATAGGAAGTTCTCCTTGGATTGTCTATGAATAATCCATGGGCAATGTTATATTCCTAGTCATCTTAGTCCTTGGTGAATTATGTTCGAGATTAGAGTCATACACAACTGGATTCTCATGACCATATACCATTCCTAGCTTTTGTGGTGGGGCCTTCTTGAATAGAGGCATTGTGGACTTTTCTCTGCATTTCCTGTCTCCTTTTTTTGGAGGGTTCAGTTGTGGCTTCATAGGAATAGGATCAATTGGTAATGGTTTATTGATCCACAACTTGGTGGCCTTGATTATGTTCCTTTCCTTGAAATTGATGCTATCATTTTCATCTTTATCTATCTCGACATTTAGAATCGTCACGGTGTATATCTTATCTTTATTGTATAGAGGGTAAAACACATCTTCTATATCTTTGTCCCTGACTTTGGGGGAAATTTCTATCTCTAGGGCCACCTCTACCAATGTCAAAGTTGTCCTGCAATAGTCCCTTATCCGGACCTCATAATCATCCATGCAATTGATCTAGTGATCTTCTATATGTGGTTTATGAACATAGTGTTTACCCTTTATGTGGTTGTAAGTGCCTATGGGGGAAAAACTGGTCCTGATATGTGCATATAATTATAGTGATAACTCATCCCATTCAAATGCTAGAGACTTTCATATCTTCATATCCTGCAGGGTATACGGGTCTATTGATATGGGAAAGTCCCAATAGTGCTTCTTCTTGTGCTTTATGTGCTCATATACATCTGCGAGATATTTGGCCATTTCAATGGTGATTAACCAGTCAAAAGGGTATTTTGGTAGCTTCTCGAGGCTGAGAGTGGATCCTGCTACTCTGATGTACATGAATGTCTTGAACTGTACATAGAAAGCCCCTATTTCCTTAACCTCGGTTGCAGCCTCTTCAAATAATCTTTTGGCATAATCACCCTCTATTAAATGGATGATTGCAAAGCTAAAAGCATCATTCACTATCCTATAATCTAGATAGTTCTTGTCCATCTTTTCTTTCCCTTTCAACCATGGGTAGACTATTAAAGGCCATGCATTTGGTTTGCCAATGACCCCCCATTTTACCAGTCCCGGGTATTTTGCCCTTGCTTCCAACAAGTATACCATGTATGAGGTAATGTAGAATTTAAGGCTATGCCTTACTGAGATCAGTTTTTCATCTAAGTTGTCACTTAGAATGGTTTCCCAGTCAAACCTGGCCTTTTTCCCTTTGATTCTCTTGATTAGTAGGATTATCCAGTTTTCAAGATGGATGGACTGAGGTAGTCCATACAATCAACTCAACATTGTAATGGCCACTTGGATGTCATATTTTAGGTACCCTCTCCTCAATTATATCCTCTCAATTTTATTCTTGGGTAGGGACTGGATCAAATATTATTGATTGGTAATTTCATAACCTTCTAGAGTGTGCTCTATAAACCATTTTAAATCTTTGTTAATGGAGAAGTCATAGAACTGATCGACCCCCTTTTAGAGATGGAAAACATCTTCAATATTATCTGGTATGAGAAAGAAGACCACATCTCCTTCTCTATTTTTTATCACCCTCTCATCAGGTACATAGTGGTGCACTAAGGTCATGATCAGTTCTAAGGACATAACTAATACTGGGTGTGCAACTATGTTCACCAGACCAGATATGACCAAGGTGGTGCAATCAGACGACCTTTCGGTAGACTTTGAATATATAACCAAGAAATGATTCCAATCTATGTTTCCTATGTCTGTGTCGGTGATGTCTTGGTGGTGGTTTCTGATCTTGGATGGTGCATAGTACCCATTGAAAAGGTACTTCATTGGTGATTCAATGCTCTTTTCTGCCATTTCTATAAGAAAAACATGCAAACATCAACATTTATTTAAAAAAACTACTAAAGAATAATGAAAAGCAAAAATACAACTCTAATGATCAGAAGCATTGGCTCAAAATTAGTTAGAAATGAAACTTGGTAGATTTTCATCTATTTGCACTTGTGGACATCGAAGATAAGGTCGGGATGTGAAAGGCCAAAAACTGTGACAAATCTCATATGATGTTCTTTCAAACCTGTGGTGTGCGAAGGTGAAAAGGAATTTTGGAGTGTGAAGGGCTGAAAATTATTTAGGGTGCAAAAGGTCAAATGCAGTTTGAAGATTCCCTTTCAGACATTCAAAGTGCGAAGGTGCGAATGGAGTTTGGAGTGCAAATGGTCAAATATTATGGGGTGTGACCTTATTTTTGGTGTATCAGATGTTGAGGATGTTGGGATCTATGAAATTCCATAAGTATGAATGTTCAAAGTCTGAAGAACTTCACACTTAGCAATTCTGCGGTTCAGGATCTGATGCAGGGATCCATTTTCAACCTTTCGGAGGCTGAAAACCTGCCATTACTGAGAGAGGAGAAAAACCTAAAACCTAGAAATCTAAGAAACAGAATGGTGACAAAAATGAAAAGGTGCCAAAAAACTAGAGCCAAGGACATGGCGACCTAGGAGAAGCAAGGAGAAGGACAAAAACCTAAAGACTAACAACTGAATGATGAAAAAGAAAAAAAAGGGCGTGAAAAATGACAAACAACAAAAAAAAAACAAAGAGGATGAAGAGCAGAGGTGGAGATGAGGCCAACCTGCTAGGGCTACAAAGATGGAGGTGAATATATGTCACCACGAAGCATGAATAATCCACGTGAGGAGGCAAAGTAGCGAGGAAGAAAAAAAAACTTGGATGCGAGGAGGAAGAATAAGGAAAAAGACACGCAAGTTTACTTTTATAGCATGTAGGTGACGTTATCTCTTTTGGGATTTTGGCATCTGAAACCCCAAAAAAGGAAACACTCACCCCTTTTGCTATTTTGGGATCCAATGACCTCATCAGTGTGAAAGTTCAAAAGGACATGGCACTTTCGAGCTTTCAAAGGTTGGGTGACCTCTTCAGCACGAAAGTGTGAAAGTGAGAAAGTCTGAAAAGACTTAGCACTTTCTCAATAGGATCCCAGAAAAAAAGTTCAAGGAACTAGAAAATGAAGATGGGGGGAGCAGAAGCAAAAACCTAAGGAGGGGGGTCCCCATGGCCAGAGGGAAAAAATGGGGTGTGTTGTGGACCCATAATAAATATCCCCAACAAAAAGGAGGAATGACCGAGCCATTTATTTATCAGAAAAAACCCTTCAGGAAAATAACTTTGCAGTGAAACAGAAACCAAGAGCCACTTGTGTTGACCATATTTCACTGACTCCCAAAATTTAAGTCTTCTACTTGTCTTCAAGTGTGTGCATATGAGTATTAATTTTTCCACCTTTGAATGCGGTGACCAGAGCATTCGTTATTTGTTCCCAACCTTCACCACGTAGACTAGGGTTTCCCAAAAAGAGCTTTTCTGCTAGTCAAGTGTCCATAGCCCCAAAAAAGTTTTCCCCGAGTCCCAATCTAACCTTGCTCTACTATCGGTTGGGTGCCCATATCCATGGTAGAGGTTGCTAGAGTCACCCTCATCCATTCTAACTGCTAGAGTTTAGAGCTATGTAGGGGGATCTTGTTTTGGAAACAATTTCTTTTCTCTTTTAGTGTTTGTCTGAGTCAGAATGTGACTCAGATTGTGTAGTTCTTAAAAATATATTCAAGTACATATTATTCTTTTGGCTAACCTAGGAAATGATTAGGTTGTGCTACCTTGGTTTTCTAATTATAATCTCCTTTGGGTTATCTTTTCTTGGCTGGTTCATTTGTTCCTTTATCCTTTTCTTCCCTCTTCCCTATTCATTTCGCATCCACTAGACTCTGGTTCTGGGATTGGTGGGTGCTTGAGTCAATGTACTAATGTCAATCACAACTACTAAATGATCTAGAAACCAACACTCTTAGGTGTTGTTTGTTAGTGTACCTTTTGATTAGGATGACCAAGGGTCAGACATCTCTCTGATTACCGATGGAAGATGTCGTCACTTCTAATTCTGGGAACGTTCTCTGCGCCAAACATATCTTTAGAGAATTTGACCAAGAAATACCTCTGCTCTAATTTTTTAAGGACTATTTGGTATGTGGTCAAAATACACCAACCTAAGGAAAAAATAATTATCAAGCCCCAACAACAAGGAGGAAAATAGAGACACAGATGAAAAAGGGGGGTAAGCCTAACAGAAAGAAAAAGAAAGAAAGAAAAGAAGGAAAAATAAACAAACAAACAAAAAACTAAAATACAAGGGATGAAAGGCAATTCTGCTTAGGATCTAAAATAATGTTTGGGGAATTTCCCATTGACTGGAAATGGGGTCAACTCTCCATCTAAGTCATTGATCCTTAAGGTGTTTTCTCCCAAGATCTCTGATATCTGGTAGGGACCTATCCATAATTTCTGAAACTTGGTGTGGTTGCCCGAATTTTCTCTTGCTTTGTCCCACATTAGGACAAGGTTGGATATCCTAAAATCTTTGATAGTGGCTCTCTTGTCACACCACCTCTTGATGATGGCTTGGTGCTTTGATATGTTCTCCAGAGATAAAGTTCTTTTCTCTTTGAGGTTGAGGAGATTCTTGAGTTGAACCTGTACTCAATCTTCACCTCCAACATACTAGTCCATAAATCTCAAGATCAGTATTTTAAAGTTCATAGGGAAGACTGGTTATAGGCCATAGACCAGTTGGTATGAGGATGTCCCTAGGGAATTTTTAATCCTTACCCGGTTGGTCCATAAATCATATTTCAAATGTGTATGACAATCTCTGGGATTGTCATGCCATTTCCTTATGGATAGTAATTAGAAGAAAATTTTAGAATTACCCAATTTACAAAGGCCCATTGTGTGAGGATAGCAGAGGAAAAAGAGGGGGCATTGTCACATACCAAATAGAAAGACATCCCAAAATTAGTGATGATGTGGTCCTCTAAGAACTTTGTTACCACTTTAGTGGAGCAAATTTTTAGTCTCTGGCCTTCCATCCAGCGCGTGCAGTGATCGGTGGCTGTTAGAATGAACTTATGAATTGGAGATGAAGGGGGGTTAATAATTCTAATGAAATCCAAGTCCTATTGGGAAAATAGACATACCTCATATACTGGCTGTAAGGGAATTGTCGGGTTCTTCTCCTAAGTTACACTTGTTTGGTAGGTGTGGCATGATCTTACAAGTTCGTTGGTGTCTCCAAAAAATGTCAGCCAATAATATCCTACTCTCAAAATTTGGTGGGAAGTGTCTTCAACTGACCCATGTCTTGACCCATATTTGTCATGGAAATCATCCAGGACTTGTTTTTCTTTGAGCCTATCTAAACATATCAGATATAAACCCTCATAATTGTGTTTTTATAGCTTCCCATTCTTTGGCATATAAGATCTACTCTTGATTTAGAGACCCTTCTTTGTGATCTATTCATGCCTTCTGGACAACAATTTTGTAGTAGGTGGTAGACTATATCTTAGTACCATACGTCTGTAATCACACCCTGATCAGTGTAAGTTTGGCATGTTAGACCTTCTTCTACCTCATAGATCAGCTTTGTCAAGCCTTGGCCCCTTACCAATTTCATTGGTTGAATCTCAAGGTCAAATTCTTGTAGAACCATCATCCACTTTCCCCTTTGGTCTCCTAGATCATTTTGCATCAACAAAGATTTTACAACTACATCAAGGACTATACTGAAAACTTTTCTCCTTAGGATATAATGTCAGAGTTTTTTAACCGCTTTGACCAAAGTGAAGGATTGTTTTTCTAGATTAGGGTACCTGACTTCAACATTCTTAAGGGGGCAGCTCATGAAGGCTTTCAGCCTCTCTTTTTCACCATCCTTTTTCTATGTGAGAATGCATATGCATGAGTGTTTAGATGCAAAGGAATACACCTTGAAGGGGATAGTATAATCTAGGCTGATGAGGATGGGGGTTGTAGCGATTGTGCCCTTTATCTCCTCAAATGACTTCCTCACTGGGAAATTCCACTCAATTTTAGCATCCTTCTTCAGGATTTTGTTTAGGGGTTTCACTATCTCAACAAAACTGCTGATGAACTTCCTTACGAAGTTAATCTTCCCAAAGAATGATTTCAATTACTTGCGGCTATCAGGTGGCATCAACTTGAGAATGGCTTGTACCCATGTGGGATCTATTACTATCCCTTCTTCTCAAATGATGTATCCCAACAGCTTTCCTTATGTGACCCCAAACACACATTTCTTGGGACTGAGAGAAATCCCATACTTCCTACATCTTTGAAGGACTCTCCTTAGGTCATTTACATGATCGATTCATTGTTTGGAAAAAAATTGTAAGGTAATCAATATAGATGATGATGCACTTTCCAACTAGCCCCTTGAAAGCTATGTCCATTTCTATCTAGAAAGGTGTCCCATCGTTAATTAAATTGAAGGGCATCCATCAATAGGATAATGTCCCCCATTTGGTGGTGAATTTCATTTTCAACCTATCCTATTCTTGTACCATTCCTTGATTGTAACCAAAGTATCCATATAGGAAGGACATCATCTAGGACCCATTTACTACTTGCAACACTTCATCAAGGGATGAAAGTGGGTGGTTTTCCTTCTAGGAGGCCTTGTTCAGGTTCTGAAAGTCTATGCATAATCTAATCTCACTAGTCTTCTTCCTCACTGGCACCAAGTTTGTGACCCACATGGACTGTCAAATTCATAATATGATCTTTGCATCTAGAAACTTTTTGACTTCCTTTTGTGTTAGAGGCTCCATGGTGGGGTTCACAGGTCTTTGACATTGTCAAAAATGCTTGGATTTTGGTTTCAGCGGGATGTTGTGTACTATGATTAAGGTGTCGTATGTCTTCAATTCTTCATAACTCCAGGCTATGACATCTCGATACTCAAAGAGGAGCTAGACCATTCTTTCTATCTCTTCTTTGGTACCTACTTTCCCTATGTGGACCTCTCTCAGCTCGTCTTCTATGTTGAGGTTGAATATTTCATATTCTTTTCCAAAACACAATAAACCCAATTGGATCTTTGAAAGAAATGAATGAGCAAACACACATTCATAAAATTTGCATAGACGACAAAAAAATAATCACACAATGAATGAAGCACCAATTGTATATCTTTATTGCATCAAATATTCGACCATAGTACATTGTTTTGATTACAATATATAGTGCTTTGATCTACAAAATCTAAACCCCAAAACTAGGGCTTCAACAACTCTAAAAATGATGAAAACAAAGGTAAATGTAAATATTGTTAAATAAAACTACTACTAAACTTATGCTAAACAATTTTCATGGATCCTTGATCCATTTACATTCAGTTTCCCCATGAATTTAGGGTCAAACTCGCTTCGACAGAAGAGAAAAAGTAACTAAAGCTCCACCTTTTCTAACTAAAGTCTTCCTTTTGATCTCTGAGCTCTCCCTTGGAATATTCATTTGGATTTCCTCATGCGGTGAAGACTCATATAAGACCTTTAGTCATGCAAAAATGAACCCCAGTTGTTGATCAAATCTAATCTAGAACACTTCTTTCATGCAAAAAAATATCTCACGCTGGAATTGCCCAGAATTTGGACCCTGACCTTTGCTCCAAATTTTGAAAGAGGAAAAATTCACTAAGTATGAAAATCAAGTTTTGGGTCCTCCAAAGTTTCAGACTTTCAGAGGTCGAAAGGTCAAAAAATGGCATTTGAAAAAATGGCTAAGTATGGGAAATTTCTATTCCAAAATTTGGCTGTCCCCTAGTGGGAAGACACTATGGGAGTATTTATGGATGAGCTTCCCATAGCCTTTGCACTATTTCTTGTACCTCCTCATAGCTTACTTCTTTATCTTGCACTTCACTGAGGTGTTGTTCTTGCTTCTCCCTGAAGGTGGTCAATTTTGAAGCGAAGAACTTTATTCCTTCCTCATGTTCTGACATTCTCTGCATATCTTCTTTAAGTAAAAAAAATTGATGAAGATCTTCTTTCACACTAGCCCTTGTTAGGATGCCCTTGAATTAAAGTATGATCTCTTTGGTCAGGCATAGAATATGATGTTCTTCATTCTTGTACAATTCCAAGTCAATACATGTAAAGAAGTTTTATATCTATTCTACCCACATCATGACTCCCTCATGCCTATGGAGTATGTGATTTAAGCACTTCTCCTAAACCTTAACCATTTTGGCTATACTCTTGATCCATGTGCCAAAATTTTCTAACTCTTCACCTTCATATACCTTTACCAAAATTTGGAAATGTTGCTTCCTGATTATCTTTAGGTCCCATAGCATAGCCTACCATATGGTCAGTTTGAATTCTAACCCTGTGTCACTTTCCATCATATCCACCAATCTGGTGGCTTCTACCAAGATAGCTCTAAATGACCTAAAAATTGACTTAATAATCCTTTCTCCAAATTGTCAAAAATCATTCTTTGATTCAGTGCTTGGTTGTAGCAAAGAATGAGTCATACCTTCCGACGATTCTAAAGAAACTTTCTTCTCAAGGATGTCTTGTAATGAGGCTTCCGGGAAACTTGTGTCAATGGGACCCTCCATCTTGTGAATGAATTTATTTAGAGCCTCATTTTGTTCATTTAGTGACTTGATTTTCTCCTCATCCTTTTCCATGAAACCCAAAGCATGTTTGACTCCCAGAGCTGCTAGACTTTTACTCCCTTCCCTTGTAGGCTCCCCCAAATCAACCTCTTTAAAATTATAGTCTTCTAGGGTTACCTGTGCCTGGGTGACACCGGTGGTGGGAACTACTACCTATGCTTTCTAGTGGCCCTTTGTGTCTATAGTGACATATGATATGGTCCTTGCTGGCACACTATATTCAACTTGATGGAATTCTTTTACTAGGAAGGAAATGTCTGCCTCTTCTTCTTCTTCTTCTTCTTCTTCTTCTTCTTCTTCTTCTGTATATACCCTCTTCTTGGGCTGAATTTCTTTAGTAAACAAATTTGGTTTAGTAAAGGAAGTGATGATCTCATAAGAAGAAATATGTAATACTAGAGAAAGGCCTTATTCATCTTGGGTTTTCCTCTCCTCATGTATTTCCTCTTTTTCTTTATCTTCTCCTTTTTCTTCCTTGTCTTCTCCTTCTTCATCCTTAACCTCTCCTTCTCCCTTCTCCTCATCATTATGTTTTCCCTCTTCTTCCATGGTATCTTGCTCCTTTTCATTTTCTCTATCTTCATCCTCCAAGGAGCTGGCTAATATTTTGGCCCTAAGACACATTATTGAGTCTAGTTTTGTCTGAAGAGGAGGCATTATTGTTGTATCTAGTGGCACTTGGGGAGTCGGGTTGGAGAAAGATAGTGGAGATGAAGGTGGTAAGGTAGGATCTTGTAAAGAAGGTAGATGATTGGTAGTAGAATTGGAAGAGAAGGCGGAGGAGTGGGAGTAGGGGTTGAAAGAGAAGGTGGTGGAGTGGGAGCATGAGTTGGAAGAGAAGGTGGTGGAGTGGGAGCAGGAGTTGGAAGATAAGGTGGTGGATTACAAGCTACACCTTTTTCTATTTTCTTATCCTCTCCTACTTCCTTAAGTGACTTCTCTAGAGCAATGTGTGAAACCTAATCAATAGAGGATGTGGATACACCTTGGGTTCTGATTTCCTTGTTTGCGCTTGTGTCCATTCCCGTGAGTGGTACATCCACTGTGAGATTTGTGAACTGAGTCAGAGATGGGGTGAGGATAACCTGAGGGTATGCCAATAGTTGGCCCCCTGTACTAACTTCTATTGTTGGATGAAAGGAATCCTGGCCTTGGTCTCCAAAACCTTCAAGGTCCTCAAAGTCAGAAATGAGAAAATCATCTAAACCAAGAACGTCCAAAGTATTTTCTCATTCTCCTTGTGTCTTTGTTCCTCCACAGGTAGGTGTGCCTTCACTGGGATCCTTTTTCCTTAACACAGTCATCCTGAATCATTTTCTTCTAACCAGAGGAATATCATTCTCATCATTTTTTTGATATTATGGTTCCTCCTGTATGATTTCTAATTGTGGAGAGGTGTATGCTCTTTTCCTCTTATATACTTTTTTCCTCTCTCCCATGGTAGTACTTATAACAGGATATTGACCAGAGGTCATAGGAAGTTCTCATTGGGCTATCTATGATTGATCCATGGGCGATTTTATACTCCCAGTCATCTTATTCCTTGGTGGATTATGTTCAAGATTGGATCCATACAAAATTGGACACTCATGACCATATACTATTCCTGGCTTCTACGGTGAGGCCTTCTTCAATAGAGGCATTACATGCTTTTCTCTGTGTTTCATGTCTCCTTTTGATGGAGGGTTCAATTGTGGCTTCATAGGAATAGGATCCATTGGGAAGGGTTTCTTGACCCACAATTTTGTGGCCTCTATTATGTGCCTTACCTTGAAATCGGTGCTATCATTTTCATCTTTATCTATCTCATCATTTAGAATCATCCTCGTGTATATCTTATCTTTATTGTACAGAGGGTCTAACACATCTTCTGTATCTTTTTCCTAGACTTGGGGGGAATGTAAATCTCTAGGGATACCTCTACCAATGTAAAATTTATCCTGTAATATTCCCTCATCCAGACCTCATAATCATCCATGCAATTGATCCAATGATCTTCTATATGCGGCTCATGAACATAGTGTTTACCATTTATGTGGTTGTAAGTGCCTATGGGGTCAAACCTGGTACTAATATGTGCACATAATTACAGTGGGCACTCATCCCATTCAAATGTGAGAGACTTTCATATCTTCATATCATGCAGGGTATATGGGCCTAATGATATGGGAAAGTCCCAACAATGCTTCTTATTGTGTTTTATGTGCTCATATGCATTTGTGAGCTATTTGGCCATTTCTATGGTGATTACCCAATCAGAAGGGTATCTGGGTAGCTTCTTGGGGCTGAGAGTGGATCCTGCTACTCTGATGTACATGAATGTCCTGAACTCTAAGTAGAAATCCTGTATTGCCTTAACCTTGGTAGAAGCCTCTTCAGATAATCTTTTGGCATAGTCACCCTCTATTGAACAGATGATTGCAAAGATAAAAAATCATTCACTATCCTATAATATGGACTATTCTCATCCATATTTTCTTTCCTTTTCAACTGTGAAAGGCCATGCATTTGGTTGGCCGAAGGCCTTTTTTTTCACCAATCTCGAGTATTCTTCCCTTACTACCAACAACTATACCATGTATGAGGTCATGTAGAATTTTGGGTTATGCCTTACTGAGATCAGTTTTTCATCTAATTTTTCACTTAGAATGGTTGCCTATTCAAACATGGCCTTTCACCCTTTGATTTTCTTGATTAGTAGGATCATCTAGTTTTGAAGTTGGATGGACTAAGGTAGTCGATACAATCAGGTCAACATTAAAACAATCACTTGGATGTCATCTTTGAGGTACCCTCTCCTCAATTTTATCCTCTCAAGTTTGTTCTTGGGTAGGGATTAGATCAAATATTCTTGATTGGCAATTTCATAAGCTTCTAGAATGTGTTGTGTAAACTAATTTAGACCTTTATTAATGCAGAAGTTGTAGAACTGATTGACCCCCTTTTGGAGATGGAAAAGATATTACATATTATCTAGTCTGAGTTATAAGACCATGCCTGCTTCCTTTTTTTAGATCACCCTCTCATCAGGTATGTAGTTGTGCGCTAAGGTCGTGATAAGTTTTTAGGCCAATACTGATATTGGGTGTGCAGCTACGCTCACTAGTTCTAGTAGGCTTGAAACATCTGACCAAGAAATCATTCCAATCTATTTTTCCTATGTCTGTGTCGATGATCTCTTGGTGGTGGTTTCTAATCTTGGATAACGCATAGTACCCCTTGAAAAGGTACTTCATTGGTGATCTGATGCTCTTTTCTGGCATTCCTATAAGAAAAACATGAAAACATCAGTATTTATTTAAAAGAAACTACTAAAGAATAACGTAAAGAAAAACTAAAACTCTAACAACCATAAGCATTAGCTCAAAATCAGTCAGAAATGAAACTTGGTAGATTTTTGGCCTTTGGAGTTGTGGCACCAAAAATAAGGTCGGGGTGCAAAAGGCCGAAAACTATGACAAAGCTCATATGATGTTCTTTCAGACTCATGGAGTGTGAAGGTGAAAAGGAATCTTCGAGTGTGAAAGGCCAAAAATTCCTTAGGGTGAAAATGGTCAAAGGTGATTTAAAGATTCCCTTTCAGACACTCTAAGTGTGAAGGTGCGAATGGAGTTTGGAGTGTAAAAGGTCAAAGATTTTTGGGTGTTGCTTTTTTTTGGTGTATTAGATGTCAAGGGTGTTGGGATCTGTGGAATGCCACAAGTCCAAACATCCAAAGTCCAAAGAACTTCACACTTAGTGATTCTGCGCTTCAGGATCTGATGTTGGGGTCCCTTTTTTGGCTTTTCAAAGGCTAAAAACCCACAATTGTTGAAAGAGGAGAAAACCCTAAAACCTAGAAAACTAAGAAATAGAATGGCAAAAAAAATGAAAAAGGTGCCAAAAACCTAGAGCCAAGGAAGTGGTGACCTAGGAGCAGCAAGGGGAAGGGAAAAAAAACTAAAGATTGATGATCGAATGACGAAAAAGAAAAAAAGGGCATGCAAAGTGACAAACAACAACAAAAAAAACAAAGAGGATAAAGAGAAGAGGTAGAGATGAGGCCACCCTTCTAGGGATGCAAAGCTAGAGGGTAATATCTATCATCATGAAGAACAAATAATCCATGCGAGGAGGCAAAGTAGAGAGGAAGCAAAAAAAACTTGGATGCGAGGAGGTAGAATGAGGAAAAATATGCACGAGTTTACTTTTACAGCCCATAGGTGACATCATCTCTTTCAGGATTTTAGCATCTGAAACCTCCAAAAAGGAAATACTCACCCCTTTTAGTGTTTTAGAGACTGAAACCATGAAAGGTGTCAGCCCAGACTTCCACACTTTCAGGCTTTCGAAGGTTGTATGACCTCATTAGTGTGAAAGTTTGAAGGGACTTGGAACTTTCAGGCTTTTGGGCTTTTAGAGGTCGGGTGACCTCTTCAGCCTAAAATTCTGAAAGTCATAAATTCTAAAAAAACTTAGATCTTTCTCAACAGGACCCCAACGAAAAATTTCAAGGAACTAGAAAACAAAGAGGGGGGATCATAAGAAAAAACCCAAAAAAAAGAAGGGGTCCCCATGGCTAGATGGCCAATATGGGGTGTGTGTTGTGGACCCACAATAAATAGCCCCAACAAAAAGGAGGACTAACCAATGCATTTATTTATCAGCAGAACCCTTCTGGAAATTAACTTTGTAGTGAAATGAAAACCAAGAGCTGTTCATGTCGACCATCTTTCAGTAACTCTCAAGATTGAAGTCTTCCACTTATCTTCCAGTGTGTGCACATGTGTATTCATTTTTCCACCTTTGAATTTCATGACCAGAGCATTTGTTAGTTTTTCCTAACCTTCACCACATAGACCAGGGCTTCCCAGAAAGAGCTTTGCTACTAGTCAGGCATCCATATCCTCGAAAAAGTTTTCCCTGAGTCCCAATCTAACCTTGCTCTACTATTGGCTGGGTTTCCATAGCCTTGGTAGAGGTTTCCAAAGTCACCCTCATCCATTCAAGATTCTATAGTTTAGACGTATGTAGGGGGATCTTGTTTTGGAAACTAATTCTTCTCTTTTTTTGTGTTTGCCTGAGTCAGACTGTGACTCAAATTGTGTAGTTCTTCAAAATATATTCAGGTACATATTTTTCTTTTGGGTAACTTGAGTAGCAATTAGGATGTGTTACCTAGGTTTTCTGATTGTAACTGCCTTTGTGTTATCTTTTCTTAGCTAGTTCATGTATTCCTTTATCCTTTTCTTCCCTCTTCCCTATTCCTTTTGCATCCACTAGACTTGGGTTCTGGGATCAGTGGATGCCTGAGTCAATATACTAATGTCGGTCACAACTGATAAATGCTCTAAATACCAACACTCTCAGGTGTTGTTTCTTAGTGTAATTTGTGATCAGCATGACCGAAGGTTAGAC
Source organism: Thuja plicata (assembly GCA_018584345.1). Lineage (NCBI taxonomy): Eukaryota > Viridiplantae > Streptophyta > Pinopsida > Cupressales > Cupressaceae > Thuja > Thuja plicata. Next base: position 674,644 of record MU225840.1, read on the forward strand.
ATCTCTCTGATTGCTGATGGAAGATGTCGTCACTTTTGACTCTGGGAACGTTCTCTACACCGAACATTTTTTTGGAGAATTTGACCAAGAAATACCTCTACTCCAATTTTTTAAGGACTATTTGGTATGGGGTCAAAATACACTGACCTAAGGCAAAAATAATTATCAAGCCCCAACAAAAAGGAGGAAAGCAGAGACACGGACGAAAAAGGGGGGCAAGCTTGACTGAAAGAAAAAGAAATAAAGAAAAGAAGGAAAAATAAACAAATAAACAAAAAACTAAAATAGAAGGGATGAAAGGAAATTCCTCTTAGGATCCAAAATAATGTTTGAGGAATTTCCCATTGACTAGCAATGGGGTCAACTCTTCGTCTAAGGAAATGATCTTGATGGTGTTTTCTCCCAAGATCTTTGATATCTAGTAGGGACTGAAACTTGGTGTGGCTGCCCAACTTTTCTTTTGCTTTGTCCCACATCAGGACAAGGTTGGAGATCCTCAAAGCTTTTATAGTGGCTCTCTTGTTGAACCACCTTTTGACAATGACTTGGTGATTTGATACATGCTCCCGAGATAAAGTTCTTTTCTCCTCTAGGTTGAGGAGATTCATGAGTTGAACATGTACTTGATCTTCACCTCCAACATACTGGTCCATAAATCTAAAGATTGTTATTTTAAAGTTTATAGGGAAGACCAGTTGTATTCCATAGACTAGATGGTATGGGGATGTCCCTAGGGAATTTTTAATCCTTTCCTGACCTATCCACAAAGCATATTTCAACTACATATGCCAATCTCTGGGATTGTCATCTAGCAGGTGTTTGATCACCGTCGTTAGATCTTTTTGTGGATTCTGCCACGCCATTTCCTTATGGATAGTAATTAGAAGAAAATTTTACAATTACCTAATTTTTAAAGGCCCATTGCGTGAGGATAGAAGAGGAAAAACATGGGGCATTGTCACATACCAAATAGAATGACATCTCAAGCCTAGTGATGATGTGCTCCTCTAAGAACTTGGTTACAAATTCAGTGGTCCAATTGTTTAGTGTTTGGGCCTCTGTCCAATGTGTGTAGTAATCGGCGGCTATTAGAATGAACTTATGACCTGCAGTTGAAGGGAGGTTAATCATTCCAACGAAATCCAAGCCCCATTAGGAAAACAAACATATTTCATATACTGGATGTAAGGGCATTGTCAGGTTCTTCTCCCAAGTTACACTTATCTGGTAAGTGTGGCATGATCTTACATGTTTTTTGGTGTCTCTAAACAACGTCATCCAATAATATTTTGCTCTCACAATTTGATGGGAAGTGGCTTTGGCTGACCCATGGCCTATCCCATTTTTGTCATGGAAATCATCCAGCACTTGTTTTTCTTTGAGTCTATATAAACATATCAGGTATAGACCCTCATAATTACATTTGTATAACTACCCATTCTTCAGCATGTAAGAGATACTCTTAATTTTTAGGGCCCTTCTTTGTGAGCTATTCATCCCTTTTGGACATCGGTTTTGCAGTAAGTGGTACACTATATCTTGGTACCATACATCTGTAATCAAACCCTAATCAATGTAAGTTTGGCATGTTGGACCTTCTTCTACCTCAAAGATCAGATTTGTCAAGCCTTGGCCCCTTACTAGTTTCATTAGTTGAATCTCAAGGTTAAATTCCTGTAGAATCATCATCCACTTTCCCCTTCGTTCTCCTAGCTCATTCTGCATCAACAAAGATTTTACAGTTGCGTCATGGACTATCCTAAAAACTTTGATCTTTACAATATAATGTTAGAAATTTTTTAACACTTTGACCAAAGTGAAGGATTTTTTTCTAGATTAGGATACCTGACTATGACATTCTTAAGGGGCAGCTCATGAAGGCTATCGGCCTCTCATTTTCACCATCCTTTTTCTATGTGAGGATGTCTACGCATGAGTGTTCAGATGCAAAGGAATACACCTTGAAGGGGATAGTGTAATCCAGGATGAAGAGGATGGGGGATGTAGTTATTGCGCCCTTTATCTGCTCAAGTGACTTCCTCACTGGGACACTCCACTTGATTTTAGCATCCTTCTTCAGCATTTCATTTAGGGGTTTCACTATCTTGACGAAACCGCTGATGAACTTCCTTATGAAGTTAATCTTTCTAAAGAATGATTTCAATTCCTTACGGCTATGAGGTGATGTCAACTTGAGAATGACTTGTACCCATTCAGGGTCTATTACTACCCCTTCTTCTAAGATGATGTGTCCCAGCAGCTTGCCTTCTGTAACCCCAAACACACATTTCTTGGGACTAAGAGAAATCCCATACTTCCTACATATTTGAAGGACTCTTCTTAGGTCATTTATATGATCGGTTCATTATTTGCAAAAATATTGTGAGGTCATCAATATATATGATGATGCACTTTCCAACTAGCCCCCTGAAATCTATGTCCATTGCTCTCTCAAAAGTTGTCCAAACATTAATTAAACTGAAGGACATCCGATGATAGGTGAATGTTCCCCATTTGGTGGTGAATGTCATTTTGAGCCTATCCTCTTCTTGTACCATTCCCTGATTGTAACTAGAGTAGCCATCCAAGAAGGACATCATATGGGACCCATTTACTACTTGCAACACTTCATCGATGGATGGAAGTGGGTAGTCATCCTTCTGAGAGGCCTTGTTCAGGTTCCAAAAGTCTACCCATAATCTGATCTCACCAGTCTTCTTTCTCACTGGCACCAATTTTGTGACCCACATGGAGTTTCAAATTTGGAAGATGATCTTTGCATCTATCAAATCATAGACTTTCTTTTGTATTAGAGGCTCCATGGTGGGGTTCATGGGTCTTTGATGGTGTCAGAAAGGCTTTGGGTCTAGTTTCAGCGGGATGTTGTGTACTATGAATGAGGAGTCGTATGTCTTCAATTCTTCATAGCTCCAGGCTATGACATCTTGATACTCAAACAGGAGTTGGACCATTCTCTCCTTTTCTTCTTTGGTTCCTAATTTCCTTATGTGGACCTCTCTCAGCTCATCTTCTATGCTAAGGTTGAATGTTTCATATTATTTACCATTGGGTGGTACATTCACCCATCTTCTCGTAGCGGTCACATCGCTATCAAAAATTATTTCTAGCTCTACCATACCTCTAGTTATGGAATTGGTCCTCAAGTTTATGATCCCCTAATCATCAAGAATTTTTGGGCTTGTTTCTGCCTTCGCTTCTTCCTTCCCTTCATCTATAATCTTCTTTTAAAACACACTTGCACACATGATGAACTCAAGGACGTGTTGGTCATCTTGGAAGACTTGTAAGTTAGTAATACTATCCGAGATGGCTAGAGCAGCAATGAGTTCCACTGAGAAATTATTTAGTTTTGAATTTTCCATTGGGTGTAATGAGCTAGCAGACACAGCTAGTGCGTCGGTGAAAATATTATTTCTCCTCGAGATGGATTTGATATTGAATGCTTCAAAGTCTTTGATAAAGTCCCATGCCCTATTTCAGCAAGCCGAGAGTCTCTTATGGTTGCAAGAATATTGATTGTGGGTCTGTTTGATGATCAGTTGTGAGTCACCTTTTGTATGCACCCTAAAATGGTCGCCTAGACTATGGGCCCCCATTTATCAATTTATCAAATTCCTGAATCAATGTTTTGCAACATTTTCAATTCAAAACAATTTCATTGATCAAATCATAATTAATTCAATTATTTCAATATTTCCTAAGGTTTGATCATTTCATCAATTATCTTATTTAATTAAAAGAAAACAATTCATTTTTATTAAATAAAATAATCTTATTTAATTAAAATTCTTTTTTAATTAAATAATCTTATCTTATTTAATTAAAATMTCTCTTAATTAAATAATATTATCTCATTTAATTAAAATATCYCTTTTAATTAAATTAAATAATCTTATTTAATTAAAATAAAATCCCTCTTTTAATTAAATAAAACCCCCACTTAAATCCCTCTTTGTTGAAAAAGGAAATAAATTAAATAAAAATAAATAAAGTTCTTTTTCTACACATCTTCCTAAGTGGTGGGCTTTTTGCCTCTTAATCATAGCCTTTGATTTTCCCTCTTAATCTCCACCGTCCATTGTTCTTTAAAAGGAATCCTCTCCTTCTCATTTGGATAATCACAAAAAAAATGAAGATTTTAGGCTATTGTTATGCTGCAAGTTTGGAGAGCAATTTTGGAGGAGATTTTGAGCACTTGAGCTTAGATATTGCAACTTCTCTCTTCTTGTCTTCTTCTTTCATTCCCCATGGAAATCCATTTAGATTAATTTTGCACTTTCATGTTAGATTAGATTCATGTTTCCTTTCATAGATTAATCTTGCATTGTTATCATATAGATTAATTTCCTTTCTTGCATTGTTATCATATAGAATAGCTTTCATTTGCATGCATACTTGATGATCATGGAGACTAGCATCCTTTATTTTTCTCTTTAAATCTCTCATTTCATGGTTTACTTGTAGGGGCACAACTAGGTCAATCTAAGGGCCTCCATCACAAACCTTTGCACTCCATGACTAGTGAGCTATGAGTCGATATTTGAGGCCTCATTCTTGAGAAACTTTGAACGGAATGACCCATAGAAGTGTGACACATTTTTAGCACACATTTTTGGCGCCCACCATAGGGCATGATGCTCCTGATTTTCCTTCATTTTATTCAGATTTTCTAATCTTTACATGATTATTTTATTGAAATTTTTCAAGTCTAACCCTTGTGCAGGATGAGTTGAAGACAAAACTTAGGGTTTTTTGAAAGATTTGATCATATCTCCCAAACGGCTTAGAATTTTGGTCTGAATTTCTTTTTTGCAGGTTGGAATTAGGTCAAAAGTGTCTCAGTTTTAAAATCATATTTTTAAGATCATTTTTCCACAATATATAATTTTTTTATGTTTTTTCATGAAAATTTGTTTTTGGTCGCAAATCAACAAATTTTTTGAAACAATTTACATTTATGGAAATCTATTGGAATTCTACAGGGGGTATGTTCTCTATGTTTTTTGTTTTGATGAAAAATAATGGCTTAAAAATTTGATCTTTAAATATAGGTATGTTTTGATAAATAGGGTCCCTAGGGCACAAATCAAAAAATATTGCTAAAAAAGTTACATTTGTGGAAATCTCTCTATTTTTTAATAGGGGTCTCTTTTCTACATTTAGGGTTTGGGATTTGAATTCATGTCATATAGGTCCAATCTTGTTGACTAGGTCAAAAATCAAAATTAAAAAAAGGGCATTTAATGATTAGCTTGCACTTATTTTTCACATGGTTCAATGCATGATATGAGCTTTCATTTGGATTATTTTCTGGTTATTATTTCTCCTAACAATTGATTTTTAGATCTAACCCTAGGGTTTGCATAAGTTGAATATACATTGCATATCTTGTTTGCTTGTTTGTTTGTCTTGCTTGTTGGAGAGTTCATGGCTTGCTTTCGCGGAAAAGCTCAACAAAAGAAAAAATAAGGTAAAATCTACTAAGCACATTGCTTTGGACTTGAGGTATTATATTGAATATCTATAACATTTAGATTTTGGAAATAAAAATGAATCTCTCATGTGTTTAGATTGAGTGTTTCTTGCTTTCATAGATCACATTTCCAATTTTTGCTCTAAAGAATAAATCTAGATTTTCTTTCTTGCATATATGTTTCACATAGTAATTAGGCCCTATGAACACTATTTGGGATTCATTTGCTTGTCTTACATGCAAATCTCTTCTTAATGATAGATCCCCTTATAGGTAGGGAAGGATTTGTTATTATCTCACTTGGTTTGGTCTTCAACTTTTGACGGTACTTTCTCTCTTAAGATTGGTGGCCATTGTTGTTGATTTATGAACCTTGGGTGGGGTGATTTCAAATTAGTGGGTCAATTAATCTTGCTTACTATTTTTGGGTGAGGTGAAGAGGCTAGAGGATTATGTTCTTTTCCCTTTTGGGAGAATCAGAAACTTGGAACCCTTGAATCCGAACCAAGTCCCTATGTGGTTCATATTGTGAGTCTTCCTTGTTAGAGAGGGTTAACCGTAGTGGACATTCCCTTTATTGGGTAAACCATGTGGATGAAACCTCAAGTGGTAATAGCCATTTCTTCCATGGTAGCAACAACCACTATATAAATGTCCTTGTGGAAGAAATCTCCATAGGTGTGGTCTCTTGTTGGGTTCTCAGATCTCCTCAGCAGCTCCTGATTGATTAAATCCTCAGACTGTGTCAAAACCTCAGTGCGCCGGGATTGGATTTCACCCACTTGAGATTGCAAAAGTTGCAGAGTTAACCATTACTAAGAATCATAGTGCAACCAAATTTTTCTTTTCTATGACTATGTGCATGATTGAAAAACATTTTGAGAACATACACAAGTAGAATCTTTAGGGAGTAGAATACTACGACACTATTCTTGTTCATGTGCAAGGTTACTTTGTCCCTTTCTCATTGTTTGAAGACATTTGTTTGCTTGAACTCCCTGATTGCTATCTTGTGTGCCTAATTGATGATAAAAATTTGTTAATGCATCTAGTTGGTTAAATAAAACGAACAAATCTGAATTCTCGAGTGATGAAAAATTCAATAGATCTCCGCAAAAGTGCTATGACATTTTGCTCAACATCCAAATGAATGTAAATGATATAAAGTTTCACAAAATGACTCTTGGTCTTCTTTCTTCCACATCTCCCATGTCTTCCTAGTCTCTCATTTCCATCCTTTCTCTTCTTCCTTCACGCTTCTTCCTCTTCTTCCTAAGATCTTCACATATTCTTGTTTCTTTTCCTCTTATTATCTAGTCTACCTTCTTCTTTTCATCTCTTCTATCACTCCCATGCTTGATTCCTCCTCTTCCAAAACCATGAATTTTAACTATCTTTCTATGGAACCTCTCTTGAAAATAGATGATCTCAAAATCATTGCTCAATTTGAAGAGTATTATTCCTCCAAAAATCGCATGGGTAATAAATTTATGACAAAAATAGAAAAAAAATTGATTGAATCAGATGCCTTTGCTAGGATCATACGCATGATCTTTTCACGACCTTCTTCCAAATGTCTTTAATCTTCTAATTCTTCTCATCTTTCCTCATCATCCAAGTCTTCTTCCTTCACTAGGTCTTTACTTTCCTCTTCTCCACGATCTTGTTCTTTTTCTACTTCTCCCAAGAGTCATACTTCTCTTTTCAAGACATACCATAATGAGCAACGTGAAAATCCTTATGATACCTCTTCCATGAAGAGTGACAAGCCCATCTTTGATGACTATGATGATGGACAATGTAGTGATAACTATGACATCTCTATTCCTAAGAATCCTCCTAGTCGTGTGCTTGTTCTTATTGGTAATGGGTGTTCACATTGGATAGATTGTGATGGTGATCCATATGATTATAATTTTAAAGAGACTTTGATGGTTTTTGTGAGCAATACCTGGACAATACATATACTTCTATTGAGGAAGAGAAAGCTCACCGCGTGGATTATAAACGTAAATACTATAAGAATCGCTCCTCTAAGGATTCTCATGCTGAAAATAAAGTTTGCACTCTCAAGAAAGATCTTGTTAATGATGAACCATTGTTTTGTGCTGATTCCCTTCCATCCTCTACTTCCTCCAATACTCATACATCTCCTAAGGTATCCAAGTTTTTCAAATCTTTCACAAATCCTTCATCCAACAAAGGTCCTGATGCTTTTCATGCAATTTCCTATAGTTGTCCTCAAGGGCTACCTCTTAAAGAAATTCAAGCTAACCTTCACTTGGTTGTGAATACTTTCAATAATGATAAACCTAAAGAGCCTAAGCCTTTATATGCTATAATGCCTACTTCAGCTAATCCTTCCCCATCTTCCCAAGTCTCCCATACAATTCCAACATGCTTCCTTGTCCTTATAAGTGGCTCCATGTCAAGAGGACTCTAAAAATGATAAAGAAAAGAACATAAAGAAATATCAAGATCAAGAAACCTCTATTTCATCCAATCCTTTTCATGATGTCTCTTATCCATTTCATGGTTCTTTTGATCTCATACGCCCTTTCTCATTCATTCCACTATGTCTTAAGTCTTCTCCTAAGCAAGATCAAGTTATTACTTACAACATTGAGCTTACTGAAAATCAAAATAACCTTACCCCACTTACGCTTTCCAAAGATGATACTTCCATTAAGGTTATTAAAAGTGGTGTTGTTACTTCCAATATTAAGCCTATTGAAAATCAAGAGGAAAATCATGTGATTATGCTATCCAAAAATCCTTGTCAAGATCAAAGTCTTCCATCTTCTTGTTCTACCACTCCATATTTTCTTCCACTTTCTACTCTTCCTAAATCTTTTCAAGCTTCGAACAATCCTATCAAAGAAGGTGCTCCTATTCAAGATGTTCATGATCCTATTGAAAATCCTAATGTTCACTCTAAAGATGTCGATGTCCTTAGTTGTCATATACATTTTGATGAACTTATTGATTATCCTTTTGTGTCTTCCACGTCCATCCTTGGACCTCCTCCACCAATACTAATGGCTTCACATTTTCCTTCCATCTTGGGTCCTTATGTCCCTTCACTTTCCCCTCCTAACCCTCCTAATTCATCATCCATCTTGTGTCCTTACGTACCTCCATCTCCTATCTTTCCTCAAGATCAACATAGATGCATACCCTTGAATCCTTTTCATCCATCCACCTATATAAACTAGTCATATTTGTTTTCTTCCTCCACAAGTCCCAAGTCTTTTGGAAGAAACTTGGATGTTCAATACAAGAAAAAGAAGCAATATAAGAATCCATCTAAAAAACAAGATCACCATGTCTCCTCGAATCAACATGGGGGAATAAAGTCAAAAGAGATGTCTAAGAAGAAAACTACAAGACAAGTATGGGTTCCAAAATCCATCATTAAAGATATTATCTCTAAATCATCAAAAAGAAATGAAAATCCTATGACTATGTGGATTCCAAAGTCTCTCTTGAAAGAGTCTCATGTTGAGCAACAAGTGAAGTTGACATTCAAGCTTTCAAAGGCTTCCACTTCATCTTCTTCCAAAAAATTTCTTTCATTCTATGTGCCTAAACCGCAACCTATGTTATCCATTCACCATATTTATTCATTCACATTTCCTCCATCCTCTCGCCACCCTTCAAGGTGTGTAGTGGCTTTGATCTTGCCTTCCTTTCCGTCTACCCTTTCACAATCCTTCTATTCACTATCCTTCTACCTTATATCCTTTTTCCTCATTTGTATATTCCTCCTATCTTCCAACCTCACTCGCTTTGCATAAAATCTTATCCTCCATTTTTCTCTTTCATCTTCCTTTCCCTATCAGCATCTTTGAGCATATCATTTTGAATCCTTGGCATATAATGCTTTATCCTTCCAAGGAGCATTATCTAAAAAGCTTGCCTTCTTCCAAAAAAAAGAAAAAGAAAAAGAAAAAAAATTAAAGAGAAATAATTTCATCCTATGGAAAAAACCACTCCCTTGTGGTGCCTTGGATAGGTACCGTGATGAAAACCTGGCAATCAGGCATCATGCGTAGTTTTTCTTCATCTTTCATCCATTCTGTATTCTCTCTTTGATCTTGACAATGTTGATCTATACATGAACATTTGGGCTATCTTATGAGCTATTTTACAATGATCTTACTTTCATTCCTTTCATGTTTAGCCTTCATATCTATCTTCCTCCATTCATTTTTGCCTATTGCTATCCTTTTCCCCTTTGTTCTTGATCTAATTTTAAAAAAAAAGAGTAAAACATTGTGCTATGAAGCCTCTTGACATGTCTACTCCTTTGGACTACATCCTTTCCTGCTCCTGCATTACACTTTTGTGACTTATCCTATATGTGAATTTCATTTCTTGTATAAATGTGGTTTACATGATATTTATTTTTCCCTAGCTTGGGTACTCTTGAGAAGTTTTCCTTTGAGGATTTCTTCCCTTCATTCTCCTTCCTTCACTTGTCTTCCATCTCTTCCACCAACTTGCTAATCCCTCCTGACCTCCACCTTGCTAAATTATTGGGACTACACGATGTGATCTTGCTTGGGATTTTGATGCCCATTCTGTCTGGGGGCATCCTTTGTACATAATTATTTATCCTAAAAAAATCCAAAAAATGATATATTGTCAAAAATTCTAAAAATCAGAAAATGTCTTGAAAAAATGATCATCTTAGTGTAAACATAGCAATAGGCGCTTTGATATATCTCCAAAAAAATTATATACTCCAAAAATTCAAAAATTCAAAAAAAAAAGAAAAAATTCCTTGGTGAAAACCAGGAAATAGGCGCCTTAGTAGAAAAAATTCAGAAAAATTATAAAAATTTCCACAAAAAAAGAAGAAGAAAACGGAAAAAATGAAAGAGAAAAAATCGTAATAAAATCTAAGTGGTGAAAACCTGGAAACAGACGCTACTTGAGGCCTTTGCACCCCTATTTCTTAGTGCATTTCCTCGACACTTAGCCTCTCTCCATCTTGCCTTGTCCTTGTTGTCTTGGTCTGGAATTGGTCAATGTCTTTGTCTAGGGGGAATAACTATGTTAGCTTTAGTCTCTTGGATGCGTTGGTCTTTAGGATGCCTCACAAATGGTGTTTTTCAACACCACCCCAACTGTATTTTTCAATACAACCCTTGACATTGAGTGTTTTTCAACACTTATCGGTTTGGTCTTACCCCGTTTTGTCATGTGATCTTACCTACTTGCGAGCATTTGATCCTTATCCTCAGAAATCAATATTAGTTAACACACTTAAATTTTTAAACACAACACTTAATGCTTGAGCTATGTCATGATCTTTTCTTTGTGTGCTGACTGTTATTGATTTTTGTTGAGTGTCCTTGTCTAATAAGTCTCTCTGAGATTCATAGCTAGAGGACTTGGGGGCATGGAACATGTTTTTATTTGCTTCTTTCTTTATGCTTCATTATTTTTGCACAAACATTCTGTTGGTCATCCTAGCCTCTATGCCTTGATGCGAGTGTGGTTCTGCTATATTAAATTGGGTAAGCTAACATCACAGTCATCTTGACCTTTATGTCTTTGATGCTTATGTTAGAATCTTTCTGCATTCCAATTCAAAATAAATCACATTCATATCTTCATAGTTGCACTTGTGACTAGTGATGATTGTGTGATTTTCTGATGTCCGTTAATAATGGCCCAATGATGAAAATAAGTTCCTTAACATTCTCTAATGAATGATGAAC
>MU225840.1:687467-707633 GCA_018584345.1 Thuja plicata
TTCTCTTTGAATCTCTCATTTCATGGTGTACTTGCAGGGGCACAACTAGGTCAATCTGAGGGCCTCCATCACAAACCTTTGCACTCCATGACTAGGGAGCTATGAGTCGATATTTGAGGCCTCATTCCTGAGCAACCTTGAATGGAATGACCGATAAAAGTGTGACACATTTTTAGCACACACCTTCCACTGTACGGGATTTTATCCCCTTTTCATGAGCCAAGAGGAGTCCACAAACTAACGCCTTGTACTCTACAACATTATTAGCGCATAAAAATTGTAACCGATAAGAAACATAGAAAGACTTACCTATTGGATTTATCAATTCAATCCCTGAGCCAACATATTGTTTACATTTGGACCCGTCGAAATGAAGTTTCTATATTTCATATTGTTTTGCAGGGTTTCACTTGGGTTGGAAATTTCCAGAAAACTTCATCATTTTGGGCCTTTGCTCCTTTCCTCTCTCACTATCTGAGGAGGCCAATTCTTCTTTTCTTATCCCTCAAGTTCCCTCAGGATCCAGAGATTTGGCATCTTGATTTTCGTGGTTTGTCTGTAGCTTCCTATAGGGTGTGTAGGCACCATCATCTAAAGTACTCTATTCATTAAACATACTGAGAGTAGGGTTCTTGTCATTTGAATCCAATCCACCATCTTGACTTCTGGTCAACATGTCCTGACTGGTATGGTTTTCCGCCTTTAGAGGGATGTCACATACATTTTTCCTCTCAAGGTTCTTGTCTTTTGTTCCCAGACATTATAAAACTTTGAATGGTAAGTAAATTTGGGTTAGCACTCGTGATAACGCATCTTGGCAACTTGGACATGTGAATTACGAGTGGCTCCCTTGGTGTAATTAGTAGTATCTTGGTAATGTGAGGATGTTGGGATCTACATCCTGTCCTAGGTGTTGCGCGATCGTCATCATGTTTCTGATGAAACTTTTGAAGATGTCATCATTTGGGATGAACTCTATGAGACCTTGTATGGGACTTTGATCTTTTTCTTTAGTCTCCTTGATCTGAAACATGAGGACGTCGTCCATCCAATAGGTACCTAGGTCAATTTGTATGAACAAGACCTTGTTTGGGGTGTTATAATCTATAATCATTCTTTTTAATTTGGGCTTGGTGTCTATCTTGATTTGGTTGTTCAATCCATTCCATGATAGCTATAGTTGGGTGAAGTTAGTGGACAACCATCCTCTCAAACATTTGGTCCATTCTTGACTCGGCAACATCCCATAGGTCTCAGGAATATCCACTATGTGCATGTTGATGTGTTCTTGTATTCTTATGTCTGCAACCAATTGGATGTGCACCTCTTTAAGTACGTCGATCACTTTGACCTCTATCTTTTCTAGTTGGATTACCACCTAGTTTTTTATCCGAGGGACCATCCCTAGCTTCTAGAAAATAGATAAGGGCATGACGTTAAGCAAAGCTCCTGAATTAATCAAGAAATTGTGTGAGTTTTTCTTGAACATTTGCAGACTAAGTAAGAATGAAAACACTTTTATCTTGTCTATAAACATTGCAGGGAAAGCTTCTGAAATGTTTTTATTAGATGTGGGAGTCTTCACATTACTGGTTGTTGTGCCTTTTCTTGAGTGGTCTGGGGATTTTATGAGTGCTTCTCTCTAGGAAGGGTAGCCTTGAAGCATATCAAATATAGAGATGTTCACCTTCATTTTCATCAATTCCTCAACCATATTGTATTTATCAGTTGACCAAGCAGGATTTTTGTAACTTGCAAATGTGTTTGGTGGAGATGATGTAGGAGAATTCAGACCCTTAGGAGACACAATATTGTTGTTATCTCGGGGGTCTGGTGGAGTTGTTTGTTTTCCTAGAGGTATACCATCTGTTAGAGGTTCCTTTTTGTTCCTTAAGTTGTATGGACTCTGATGATCATTTTGAAAGGCATGAACTTCAGAATATTCAGGTTCTTTTTCCCTCTGGAACGGGAATAGAAATTCTTCTTCCTCATTGTAGACATCAAAACTTTCCCTGCTTCTAGATTCATAGGAATCAAACACCGTTGCATTGAACTAAATAGGGGGTTCCTCCAAACTTCATGGATGTTGGTGGTTTGTACTACTCCCGCACTTTTCATTGTCTTGGTGTTGGGTTGGAGATCCGAAAAAATTCACATTAACAGCATAATAAGCATTGACATAATTAGTGGGAATGTTGTTGTTGTTGGGTTGGGTGTTCCACAATCTATTTGGTCTTTTCTGCCCAAACTATTTATCCTATAAAATTTTGTTTTTATTATAGGTATTGAAGCTTTTATTTTGATTCTGAGGATAGGCATTTGGAGTTGTAGGTGTCTTTTGATACCCGCTTTGGTTTTGGTATGGGTTCAAATTTATCCAAGTAAGCTTGTTGGTTAATTGAGACATATTTTTCTTTACAATGTTTAATTGAGATGCTAAGTGATTGTTAAGATCTGAGGAAGGCACAATTCACTATTCAAAGAACACTATTTTGTGAGCTTCATAGTCGAGATAGGTGATGGCCGGTGGAGGGGTAGCATGTGGTTGCACTGGGATCGGGTTCAATAAGGGTGTATGGGTGGTTAAAGCCTAATTTATTGTAGAGAAATGATGAGGAGTAGCAAGGTTTCCCAAAGCAGGTAAGGTGCCAAATTTCCCTCCTCCTTGGTGATCCATTTGTTGAGAGAAAGTTATGGCTTCATTTACACCTTTTCCATAGTATCTGTGTCCCTATGAGGGATTTTTCTTTAAAAAATGGAAGTGAGTGGATCCATATCTTTCAAGTAAACTTGTATGACTTCCACTTCTGGTATGATATAAGGTGCTTCCAATTTTTGGTGCATCTTGTGGAAGTGATGGTTGAACATAACCATTGGATAAGTAGAATCCTTCCTTGATGTTATGAAATGGTGATGCATTGTGGCAGGATCCACATTCAACATAAACTAATTTAGGAATTTTGTTTCAAACTCTGCCCATACAGAGATATAACCGCATTGAAAGTTTAGGTAGTAGTTGTATGCAAACTCACCCAAGGTGTATGGGAACAAATGATAGATGATATCTTGGTGTAAAATCTCCTTGTGATTGCAAATTTCTTTGAAGGAACGGATGTGTTCTTATGTTGTCCTTGATTCTCCATATACAAAATGTCTGCAAAACTTCTCCAAGTTTTTGGGAAATTCATGGAGTTGACTACAAAATTCAATGGAGAACTTTGTGTGTTAGCAAATAAAGTCATGGGGTGAAGTTGCTATAAATTCTGATTTTGAGGGACTTGCATTGTGATGGATGGGACAACAATGTGGGATTGTTGTTCAAAGGGTTATGAGGGTTCGGTAGGATGATGAGTGTATTTGGATCTCCCTTTGTCACTACGAGCTTTGTGATGGTGGTTAAGTTCAAGGAACTCACCCCTCTTTAGAGATGATCTAAGAACTCTCTCAAACCTTTCAGGTGAGAAGGATCTAATTGTTGATCTCTAAGTTTTGTTGCCTATTAGTGTCCCACACTTAGTCATATTCAAGGCAGGTTGGTCGATCATCATTGCGACTGGGTCATCTCACTAAGGCCAAGACTGAGCATTAGTTACTGTCGAGAAAGTTAGAGTTTTCTAAGTACTCAATGGATGCTGAGCATAATGATTGTCGAGTTGCATAGAAGAGTTAGTACTGAGTGACAACATATAGTTATGCCAAGTGACAGTATTGACCGAGCACCAGTATTTTCTTTGCCAAGTATAACAGATTTTGTATATGTGTTTCGAATGGCACAAACACCAAGGTAAACTATTTTGGATTAATTATACGGAGCATTTAATGATCATATATAGAGATTTAAATCATTAATTACACACTTTTTTTATGATCATGGATCCCTATGCAAGCCATGTAACCAATCAAATTAGGGATGCCTAAGCGGAAAAAGATGAAGGATCTAGATCGTTGATCTTGATCTAGATGGTCTATTTATGGGATGCTTCAAACCCTAATCCATGTATGTAGAGGTGTGTGTAAGAATGTATATTTGGATGTAGATGTGAAGAGCAGAGATCATAAGTATATGTATACTTTGCATATATGAAGCATTCACTAGACAGAGTGACTGAGCATAGCAGTGAAGAGAAGAATAGAGATAAATCAGACTGAGTGATCAGTTAAGAGTTGGAAAGAGGAGATCCATTATCAACATTTGTAGTGCAAACTGAAGGATCAGGTACTGATACATTCTAGCAAGTGAATCGAGGTAAATCTCTTAACAAAGTGGTTCTAACAGGCCTTTGTAAATCTCTTAACCAAGTGCTTACTTTGTTTTAAGTTTAAATCCTTAAACAAGGTATATTGTATAAGTTTGAAAGCACTTAACAAGGCAAACCCCTCATAGGGTAGATCATTAGAAGTGAGAAAACTTTGTAGCCCTAAAAGGCACACTTTATTACTGCAGTAGTGAAGATTTGTGGGTCTAATCTTCACCCCAGTTTTACCTTCAAGGGTTTCTAGGTTACCAAAATATTTGTGTTATGTGTTCATGATTAGATGTTATATCTTTACAAAATTTCATTTTATGTTTATGAATGCATGGTTGAATCTTTTTGTTAATAATTGGCAAAAGTTTAATAGGTCTGATTCACCCCCCCAGTTACTGCTTTCCCATATTAGACTTCCAAAAATTGGTATCAGATATTTGTTCTCTTAAAATAAGTATAGCCACTTGAGAGTTAAGATCTTGGAAATGGAGGCTTATAAGTTGTGATAGGTCATTGAGAATCATAAGATTGATATTTAGCTGGCGCTGCAGCAGCTTGAGACAACTAGAGAAAAATTATGGAAATCCTTAAAAGCTAGGAAGGATTTGGAAACTCAGATGAAAGATAATCAATATAAGGAAGAAGACATTAAAGGTCTCTTTGACAATGCTGATTCAAAAGAAAGCAATGCAGCGATTGCAAATCTATTGGAGAAGAATAACACAATGAAAGAACAAGTCAAAAGTATGAAGATAGAACAAGAAACTCAATGAATAAAACTATGTGAGGTGATTAATCAAAAGAAGAAAGCCGAGGAAGATAAGACAATGGCAGAAGAAGACAAGAGACAAATGGCTACTAGACTTGATGAAAGGACTAGTGATGTTTTGAAGCTCACAAATAGTTAGTTGGACATGGTCAATAAACTATTATTTACAAATTAAGAAATAATCAAAAAAAAATTGAAATCACATATCTGAGATTTGAGAACAATCAACTGAAAAATGAGTTGAGATTTGAAAGAGAACTCATTGAGAGGATAAACAAACTGAATGAAGCATTGAGATACTTTGAGGAACTAATGAGATCACCAAGAAGTAATAGTGACACATCTGGACTTAGACATACCAAGCACCGGCCTTCCACTGAAGAAGAAGAATCATCAAAAAGTGGAGAATTGAGGAAAGCAAAGCCAAAGAATAGTAAGCCTACATGTTATCATTACAGGAAACCATGTCACACAACAAATATATGTCAAAGTAAGTATAGTAAGTCAAATTCTAAACCTAAATTCAATGGATATTGTTTTAAGTGTAAGAAGCATGGACATCACGCACATGAATGCAGGTCAAAGACTAGCAATACACCTACTTCACCTAGATTCCAAGGACATTGCTACAATTGTCAGAAATTTGGTCATAGAACCCAAGATTGCAGATGTAGTGCAAAATCCAAATGGACATCCATGAAACAAGGTAATATATCGAGGAAAGGTAACACATTCAATTGGGATTATAATACAAGGCACAATTTTCATTATTGCAATGAATATGGTCATATTGCAGAAAATTGTATAAGTACACATCTCAAAGGTAAATCCAAAATCTTGATGAATGGAATTATGGTCTACTATTGTTGTCACAAGATCAGTCATAACAAGAGAGATTGCAAGACCAGAGCCCTGACACCTACTGTTGAAAAAATAAGGAATCAAATGAATCTGACATGGAGAAAGAAAGAAGAAGCAAAAAGTAGTGGATCAAGTGAAACAAAGATCACCCAATCCAATGGATTAGGTGATTACACTACTTCAAATTAAGCATAAAGGTATGTAAGGTACTATTTTCTCAAAATGCCATATTTTACACCAATTCCTAACATAAGATGTATTAAAGTCCATATCTACATAAGTTAAGATGCATTAGGACAGATCTGAGACAAGAACCGAGCAAAATATCTGTAATAAATATTTGATGTCGAGCATCAGTATCAACATATGCCAAGCTGCAATATTGACTGAGTTGATATGTCGATCGAGCATCTGGTGACTGAGTCACTATTCTGACCGAGTGGTGTGTGTTAACCAAGCAACTTAATCATAGACCGAGAACATATATTATCCACCTACCACTTCATGAAGCATTTAATGAAGCCCTAATCTAACCATTTGAGGGTATATAATCAATTTAGGCACTCATTCTTCATTTCAGACAGCGATTTACAATTTGCAGAGTAGTCTAAGGTGATCTGAGAGTGATTCTAGCTGAGTTTGAAAAGATTCCACCTGTGCATCGTCAAATAGTATTTAGAAGATTGAAGACCAGTTGTTGCCGAGTTACACAAAACTTGTTTTGTGAACCCTAACTTGAAGTTGTATGTGTGGTTTTGGGTAAGTACCTACAGCTACAAACACACACACTTCAATGAATCCTTATGTGGTTAGTTTGTTAGAAAATGACAAAATAATAATACTGAAACAATCTAAGCTAATCGACATCGACTCATTACCTTCTAGTAGGAAGGAGTTTGAATATTTCTCTCAGGTCTTCACAAGACACAGTGACTATACCACATCCTAAACGAAGGATTTTAAAGCCATATTATTGAGTAATCTAAATGATAAATGCAAGATTGTTTGTGGTTAATCCAAAGCTATTTACATTGATTTTAAGCACCAAAAGAAATATGTAAATTCTTTTTAAAGCCCAAATTGAAATATGTGTTATAAGTTATCAAACTTGAATGCTTTGAAATAAATTAAAATGAATAACAATGTTAAATGATTAAAAGCTAAGAATGCTAGAAAATGCCGCAAAATAACAATAATGAAAAAATTAGGATCCCTATGAAGGAAAAGAGATTCTCTTTTATAGAAAATCTCTCCCAAATTGACGGTTGAGATTAGAGGAAATGAGTGGCTCAGATTCGATTTGATGAAGCACAATCCATGTACAAGCAATTTGATTGGTCAAAAGATTCAGTCTTTTTGGAAACTTCCAAAATCATTTTCAGTTAACAACTTTGTTTCCAAAATTATAAATAGTGGAGAATCAGTTAACTGAGTGGAACTGGATTGTTTCCAATTTGATAATTAGTTAACTGGATTTGATGATGTCATATGCATTTTTAAAGATTTAATTGATTTTAAATGCACATTTTGTTTTTATTAATTAATTTAATTCCCTTTTTTATATAATTGACAAATTTATAATTTTATTTAATTAATATATCAAAAATATCAATTAAATAATTAACATAAGGTTTATTTGCCAATGTATTGCATTTTTAAGAATTAATTAATTAATCAAGTGTGATAATTGATTAGGACCTAGGGTTTAGGTCACAATAGTTCAAATTTGATATATTGAGGAATTGCATGTTTGATTTAAGACTTAAGGTTTATAAAGTTTAGGGTTTCTTGATTAATTTTTGCGATTGGGGGTCTAGGGTTTAGATGACCATTTTTTATGTAATTAAATTTTCCCCTCTTTGAATTGATGTGTGATTAGCACATTGATTCAAAGACCTGTTAACGAGAAGACCTAGAACAATATGATTATAAGCAATAAAACCATTCTTTTGAAGAAGAAGACCGACTTCCAGCTTGATTGGATGAAGATTGATAAAAAGATATAAACCTAATACTCAGTTTGATTTGAAGCGATGAAACTGAACATTTATCAAGAACTCTTAAACCTTTTGAATGGTTTGAATGAATAGCCAATTTGATTTGAAGCGATGAAACTAATTACCATTAAGAGATTTGATTAGCAAGAAAATTGACTTGAAGCGATGAAGCCAATTTGATCAATGTATCTAGTTTCAATAATGAATAGCCCGTATAAGACCAATCTTGTCTGGTTTTGAGTGTATTCACCACTGTATAAGACCATTGATTAGGTTTCCTTTGATTTAAGATGATCTCAACTTGATTTGATGTGACGAAGCTGAGATACCCCAAGCAATGGGGTTTTGATTGAGGATGTGATCACTGGAATATTGATGTCTTGATCCTACCCCCTTGGGAGCGAAATAAAAATATGGCTAGGTGCCCCACTGATGAGAAGCAATTCGATTGATAACATGATGCAATAAGAAGTTGATCTGATTAGAAAGAGGTCCCAAGTGGTTAGGATAGAATTTTTACTTGATGGGAGGTCATTTTTGACTAAGATTGACCAAAAGTATGATAGGAGGATTGCTTAGAAGAGAGTATGAGAGATTTCTATTGGTTGTGCAAGTGGTCAGTTGTAGTTGACTACAAAAGTCAAATGTCAAAAATGACAAGTAAAATGATTTCAAATTTTGATTTCAATCCTGAAAACGGAATTAGGATAGTCTAATTAGCCAAGGGTGTCATTTTCATATCAATCAATGCACAACTGACCACTTGGCAAAAGGAAGATTGATCGATAAGAACCTCAGATCCTTCACATTGGAGAGGGATATTGATATTATGCAGATGCAAGACTAACATGAATGCAAACTAAGGTGTAGTCACTGAACTTTTAGTATTGAAAATTTTTCATCATCGAGCATTTTTAGAACATCAAAGTCGATACAATCCTTACTGGTGCCACTTCGACCATAAGAATATGAATATGACTTTCATTGGATAAGATATGAGAAACTAACATAAGTGTCAAGGCACAAAAGTCTAAATGACTCAAATGTTATTTCTAGTTAATGTTGCAAGAGTACACCAGTATCAAGGCATTCAAAGCCAAGATAACCATGAGTACGATCTTGCATAAACAAACAGAGCAATAACAGTCAACAAGATAGTTTTGACCTCACCTTGGCATACAAGTAAACATGATCGAGAGATGTGAGGATTTCCCATCTTAATGTAGGATCTCTCACCACATACACCCTATTTATTTTACACTATTGGATCATCGGGACCACACCAACAAGCAGTAGACAAAGAAAATATTGACAAAAAATCAATAAAAATAGACAACATACAAATAGAAGTTCAACATACCTCAGCTAGTTTTAAACTTTTCAAATGTGTATATGTAGGAGGTGTTGAGAAACATCATTGTGCTTGTGATTTAAATGTGTTTGAGTGCTATTGATATGTTGTTTACATTTGTAGTATCCCATGTTTGTTAAGAAACACAAATGTGTCCAAAGATAGTGTTAAGAAACACTTTTGATTAGGGTGTTGAGAAACACCTATTGCGTTAGTAGAGAGATGTCCTTTAGAAATGACAAGATTACTAACTCTGGTGTAAGCCAATGATGTGATCAAATTTGGGGACCCATGTCCCATGGTAACAAACATCGATTTAAGATAACTAAATTGACTCATACTACTGGGAAAAATCTGATTTGATTGCCCCAAGACTATGACTCTAGATCGGTTTCAAGCAAGGAGGGTTCTCAGAAGAACCAAAGTGTCATGAAAGTGACTAAAAGCTTGTGTATAAACTATAGCAAAGGATTTCCAAGACTGACCATTGATAGATGGAGTGCTAAGTATAAGAGGCGCATGTTTACTCATTCTCAAGAAAGATCACATTGGTTTGACCACAATGTCTAGCAAGGTGGAGGACATTACAGATGGATTAGAAAGTTGATGGATGAGGTGAAAAGACAGTGATAGATGAAGAGGGTGAATGTGACCCTCAAAGATAGTCTTCTCAAGATTACCCAAGCTAGGGAAAAAGAATATAGCAATGTAGGCTCATGGAGCGGTGTTGGATAGCATATAAGATAATGACCTGATGTCATTAAAAGCATGTCGTCCAAAAGAGTGGACATGTCAAGAGGTTTTTTTTGAGAAACTATTTTAGCTTTTATTTTCTTCTCTTTGATCAAAACCAAGGGATCAATTAGATAGGATAGTGATGGGATAGAATGATTAGGATAGGGATGATGAAGGGTATGAGTGGATGTTTTGGGATTAGTGTAAAGGATGTTCAGAGATAGGGAGGATAGGCTTGGGATAAACAAGATCATGATAGGGTGCCATAGATGAGAGAAAGTGAATAGGCTAATGGAAAGGATAATGAATGCTAGGATACATGTGTGTTCATGGATAGGCTCAAACTTGTCAAGATGACTAGAAGGAACATGGATTCTCATGGACTAGATGGATGTAAGATATGATGGATAGGATGACATGGAAGGGAATTTCCCCCAAGTGAAGAGTGTAATTATGATGAATTATGCATGATGCCTTTTTGTCTGGTTTTCATCATGGTACTTATCCATGGCACCACAAGAAGTGTTTTTCAATAGAGGACGGATTTATTTCTCTTTACTTTTTCTAGGAAGGTGCATGTTTACCAGGTTTTCACCAAGGTACTTTTTCTCTATTTATTTTTTTGTACTTTTGATTTTATGGGGGAGCTTAAAATTCTTTCATTTGGATAATGCTCCTTTGAAGGATACGCTATGATAGGCCAAGGTCATTGAAAGTATGCTCAAAGATGTTGATAGGGCGATGACAGAGAAGAATGGTATGAAGGATAAGGAAGATGGTAGCCAAGGATTTATGTGATGGATTGGATAAAAGGAATATAAGGATATGGGATGAATGGGTAGGTGGAAGGTGCGTGATATTGGATAGGGTATTGAAAGGTTTGTGTAGAGGTAGATGGAAATAGTGATAAGATCAACATTGACACACACACCTTGAAGGGTAGTGGACGGATGGAGGAAAAGTGGATGGAATATCTTGAGGCTTTGATGTATGAGTGGATATAGATATTGGTACACAAGGACCTAAGATGGATGGAGAAGGGGGTGAAGTATTCAAGGTAATGAATTTTGGGACATAAGAACCCAAAATAGAGTTAGAAGATGGGAGATGTTTAGATGGAAATGAAGTGGAAGACTTTGGAAGCTTGGATGCCAACTCTGACTTTTCATTTTTGTTCAAGTCTTTGAAGAGAGACTTGGGAATACACATAAATTTTGATTTTCTTTTTGTATCCAAGTTCTCTAGAAGAGACTTGGGAATCCACATGGCTTTGGATTTTCCTTTGCTTTTGGATGATTTAGAATTCAATTCTTCCATGATGGATTTAGAAACCCATATTTTCTTTGATATTATTCTTTGCTTAGATTTAGAACGCAATTATTCCATGATGGATTTAGGAACCCATATTTTATTTTATTTTATTCTTTTCTCAGTGGACCTTTGTGGTCTCTTGAATATTTTATTTTATTTTGTAATCAAATGTCTATTAGATTGGACATAGATCTTCATATGCAAGTGGATTCTTGTATTTGTGATTTCTTCTTTGCACATCCAAATTGCTTCCAAAAGACTTAATTACTATGGATGAATAGGGTCGATATGGATGGTTCATATAAATGGGTTAATAGGGAGAATTAAAGGATGTATGTCTTTGTTGATCTTGATAAGGGATAGGGTAAGTGGATGAAAAACTAAAATTTATAGGCATGGTGGATGAAGGGATATAAGGACCCAATACAGATGGAAGGTTTGATGGTTTTAGCTTCGGGATATAAGGACCAAGGATGGATTTGGAGGATAGTGAAGGAACGCGATTATGTTTGAATCAAGGGAGATAAGTTGTGGAAGGGATATCAACATCTTTAGAGTGAGATGCATGACCAAGGCTCTTCCCTTTAGAATTCATCTTTATATCCATAGGTGCATGAGTAGCTTTGATAGGAGAAACTAAAGCTTGAGGGGATTTATTGTTATGTAAGGGATTTTAAGGAATGATGGTTTCTAGATATGGAAGAATGTGACAAGCGGGTGATGGGATGCTCTGATCTTGACAAGGATCTTTAGATGGTTTAGAAATGGTACTTTTGTCTTGATTTTCAATAGGCTCATTAGAGATGGTGGAAAGGATATATTGATCTTTCTTGGGATATGGATAAGATATAGGAGGTTTAAGAGTGTCTTCTAGGAAGAAATGGAAGGGGATGAGAGGATCATCATGTGACTCTTGAGATATGTGACTTTGGTCATCCATTGGATAAGGATGGATGGTGTCTTGATCTTGATCATTACTTCTATTTGTTTCTTCACACTGTGGATTGACCTCTTCACATAGAGCCACTTCTAAGGATGAGGTGGGAGTTTTGATCTACATATGGGATTCTTGACAAGATGATGGAGTATCATTTTGTGTAGGCATTATAATCTTTGAAGCACATGGAAGATTTGGGCCTATGATCTTTGAAGCTTGAGAAAGACTTGCATTCATATGTTGATTATCTTGGATCTCTTTTAGAGGTAGTCCTTGAGGGTAGACATAATCTTCATTAGGCTCGGTTCTTGATAGAGGTGGTGTGTCTGGTTGTGAAGCTTTAGGAGATCGAGGAATGATGGAAGAAGTAGATGTGATATGTGAACCATTGCTAGACATGGATTTCTGATATTGATCATGCTTGAGATTAGATGAATCATTATGATTTTCCACTTTGATTATGTCATCATCTAGAAGATCTTGGATTTTATGTTTCAACTTCGTGCAAGATGAAATTTTATGCTCATTATGTCGATGATATGCACAATAGGTAATCAACAATTTTAATCCACGTGATGTGACTTGAGTTAGTGTGATGAGGTCATTCTCAAGAAGTTATTCCAATGTTGATTCATAAGATTGTCCCAAAGGAGTGAAGTCCCTGTTGCATTTAACCCAATGTTTTTCTTTGATGAGGTTACTAATCCCTTTGGAAGGAGACTTTGTGGTGGTTTTAGTAGCTTTTAGGGCTTTGGAGCCACTCGCTTGATCAAAGATAGCATTTCCATACCAAGATATATCCATGTTGGAAGGAAGTGGAGAGATGTGAGAATCATGATCAAATAGCAAAGGACAAGTTAATCTTAATGAGGATTTTTTGGATGGTGTATCCTTTTCCCCCTTTAAAACCTAGAGTTTAGATTACAAAGTTTAAAGCTATTTTGATAAAGCTTCCATAAGAATCTCTTCTTCCACATTATTAGGACCATAAGGTTTAGCCCATTTTCTTTTAGAAATTATAAGGTTGTCATGATGTGCTTTCTTAAAATATTGAAGAGGAGGTATGATGAATCAATTGATTGCTTGACAGGTGTTGAAGTGATATCTAAAGTGATGAGTAAGTCCAAGACCAAAGGAAAAAAGAGATAATGTCCAACTGAGAGAGAGATAGCAATGACTCTGATTTTTGAGTCAAGGTTAACGAACTTGATCTTGCAACTCAGGATAAGGACAGTAGAGACAAAGATGATTAAGATAATAAGTCACTTGGACTAGCACAACTGAACCGCCTCACAATAGGTACTAATAATCATGCCAAAGCTTCTCCTAGGAATAGTATATTCAAACAAAGGATTACTTTTCCTATCATGAAGTGCATTTAAATTGTCAACCCAGGAATGTATACTTTAAATGGGTAGCACAATATGTGCACTAAGTTTCTCAAAGAGTCATACTACCTATGCTGCAGGAAAGAAAAATGCATGAAAGAGACCTACACTATTGCTACAAGAGAGTAAACACACTTGACTATTTAATGGAATTAATGTTGAAAATTGAAAACTTAGTTTAAACCTATTCTATCAACCCATAGCATTCACCATAATTATCCTTGCAAGTGCTGCAAGAACATACATGAATATAATGTTTGCAGGAATGAAACAATAAACTCCTATTCGAAATGTTGTAAGTATTGAAATTAAATCTAATCTACTCTACTCTAATCCACCTCCCAAGTGGGCACCTTTGGTTGGATTTTGCTAAATACTAACACAGAAGGTAAACCAAAATCACTTCATTATATTTCAAAAACTGATTACATAAAAACAATGCACAAAACTAGAAAAGTAACTTGTTGTGCAAGATGAAACAATATATTTTTCAACAACTAAGATCTTAAAAACTAACAATAAAATCCCTATATATAGAGGATCGACGCATATTTAAAGCATAAAGATAAGTTCTGAATTAAATCTCACCATAGAGGAAAAAGGAAAAGTAACAGCCCATGACATAATATAATAAAGTCTGGATGACCTATTCACCAGGATAATGAGCGCTAAGGGAATATAGCATAGCTATACTCCTCTATTCTTTGAGATGGTGGCTCCTCCAATGTAGTAGGCATATCTCTTGGTGCCATGATGATTCTCTCTGTCGCAGCTGGAACTTCAACATTTCTTCTTTAATGTTGTCTACCTTTCTGAAGCTGCTCTTTTTTTCCCTGGAAGGTTAGTAGCATGCGGAAATATATACAAGTAAACTAGTCAAATCAATCTAAATATTAGAACACACATTCTGATAGCTATATGAAGTACTGCAATATATATATATATATATATATATATATATATATATATATATATATACTGCAATATATATATATATAACATTTAGAAAAACATGTCATAGCTTACTACCCATCGTCTTGGTGATTCTAACTGTACTTATCACAATTTAAAATAGTTATAGGTTCACAAATGTCTTGGTAATGTTTTAAACAGAGTATCAAGATTAACATTAAAAAAAAGACAATTTATTGTCTCATCATCTACCTCTGACAAGTAAAATGCCTGTCCTAAAGAATTGCATTTCTTTGAAATTCCTCTAAACTCCCCAACCTATGTCCTTCCTCTCCTTCAACCCTTAAAGGTATAGTAGAAACCTCTGGTCTTTTCCCAAAAATCCACCTTGTAGTCCTCCTGCAGTTGATCAAGCCTTGTAGAATTGATATCATAAAGAGGCCATAGGAGCATAGGTGGCTTCATTGTAAGGGGACACTAGAACTCACATCTAATCTACCATCCTAGATGGATATATTTTGGTGCTCTTTGGATCATTGCCTCAAGATAATAGGGTTGTGTGGCTCTAATTTCTTTAATGCTTCTGGAAATTTATTCCACCTTCTTCTGGTACCATCCAGGGCTCTCTGAAAAACAAAGTAGGAAATCCCCTCATATTCTACATAGACCTCTCCCTTGATAGTAAATATGTTCTTCTTAGTCTCTGCTTTTATAATTCCATAAGTGAGGTTGAACCAATCCCTAAGGAGCACATTGGTTTTGCTTCTTTCATCTCTTAATGGTAATGGTTCTGACTTCTCATGATCTCTATAGGTTTCTAACTATCTTTCATAGTTTGCTTCATTATGCATCCAGTACATTAATTCCCTCAGGTGTATATCCCCAATATAAAGTAAAGGATTTCATTCAGTTTCTCTAGGGATAATGAAGTTGTGCAAGTATAACTCACAAAATAGGTTTTGTTGCCATGAAGGAAGGGTTTGATATAGTCATAGAGTTCCTAGGCCATTTTGAACTCAGATTCTATGTTCTTTAAGGTCATCATAAGTTGAAACAAAAGGAACTGTTGTTTTAAACAAATAGCATAGACCCTAGGAGGAGGTCTACAAGTGATAATCTGATCAGCCAACTTCAAGGCATGATCCAGTCTCTATTTTTGTTTCGCCAATTGCTCCTTTGGGTCTGCTATTTCCTCATCTTGGTGTTTTATTACCCTTTGCATTCTCTACTTTTCCTCTTTCCATAGGTTTATTTAAAAAAAAAAATTATTGTATAATCCAAAGAGGAGTTATTGCAAAGTGGGTGGACCACACTCTTCTATCTGATTATTCTACCTCCTCTATTCTCTCCATGCTTTCTCTAAGTAGCTGGTAAACCAGGTTCTTTGATATAACGCTAGGGCATTCTGTGAGTGGGCTGACTAGTGAGGCATTTGAACTTCTTCCTCATTAATTTCTGGGGTATTTTGATGGCTCTCTTGGGGGTTGTTCTGACATATAGTAGGTTCATCATCACATTTATCATTTAAGTTTTGAGAAATATCTGAGATTTCAGGCTAATTTGGGGAATCATCTAGAACATATTGCACATGGGGTTCTATATCAACTTGTTTGGGAGAAACAGATTGGCTTTCTGGGGATACTTTAGGAAATTTTCCTCTCCTTCTAGGGCTTCTTCTAATAGGAGTTTCATCAACCTCCATAGCCTTCTTTGTACTAGCTTTATTTGGTCTCTCTACTACAAAAGTAGCTATTGTAGGAGTTGATTTTCTTTTCTTCCCTTTCGAAGCTGTGGGGTTTTGTGGTTTGGCTACAAGAACAAAATTTCCTTCTCCTACTTTTTGTTTTCCTTTCTTTTGAGCAGGGGTAGGGACATTGCTCCTGTGAGCAGGTGAAGGCCTATTTTGTTGAGATTTTTTGGGTTCTATTTCTTGGTTGACTTGCTCAACAACTACTTCAGTGGTTATTTCATCATCATTGCTAGTTTTATTAATAGGCTCAACCTAAGGTTGTAGGTTTTTAAGCTGAACAAACTCTGACCATGCCAAAGGAGAGGCTTCCCTAAGGGATTTCTCAACTAGCAATTTAATTAGGGCATGGAGAGAGATAGAATTTTCATTCCCCTTTTGGGTTTCCTCGGCACTGATACTTAGCATGTTATACAAGAAATTAGGAACATTTACTAGAAGATTATGCCTTACGTAGCTAAGTAACTTGAAATGATGTGCATGCAAATTTGAAAATCTTCCCTCACATGTCAAATACTTGATAATATGTGTTCCCATCTCATTAAATGGCAGAGGAAGAGACATTTGTTTGCACCCTTGCTTGTTAATCTCCAGAGGAGTCTCACTTGGAAGGGTAAACTAGGCTTGTGCTGACCTAGTGTCATGCATTATGGGGTAATGTTCCCTAATTGTTGGTAACCTAGTTACCTCTGCTATTCATTCTTCTGTCATGACAACCATTAAACCCCATACGGTTGCCTTCCCTTCCTCGAATGTATTCATGAATTCAGCTGCTACCTCTTCATCAAACTCCATTAATTTCAAGAAATATCCCAACCAACCACATGCATTAAACCTCCACATTGCTTCAACATATATAAGAAAAATGCCATGAACCACTGGCTCATGTCACTATAGTTTCCCTCCCATTTGTTCCAAATATTTTCCTCCAAATTTATGTTGCATCTTACTGTAGCTTGTCAATTTTTCAACTCTTCAGATCTACATTTGATGAATACCTTATTCCCTTTTGAATTTCAAACTGCTCTTCTTGAAACTACAGACCTTTCTCTTGCAATCTTTTGTTGTTCTTGACATAAAAAAATTATAATGATGCTTAACATAAAAGATTGTAACTCTAAGTACGAGTTGCCACATATTTTATTATAGTCATTTTGGGTCACATCAAGTCTAAAAATTAGGGATAATTTTGGAATAACAGTACGACACTTGTGCGAGATAGTAATGGGATTTGATGAGACAAGGCCAAAGTACAGTTTTGAGGTGACGATAAAAATTTATGAGAAATGACAAGGACAATTATAAATGACATTAGAACTTAATACACTTACTCGCCCCCTACAAAATGAAGATAAGTGTCCACACTTGTCACACTTGGCACGGGGTGCGGAACTAGCTTAATGTCACAATCATAGATTTATTGCAGTACTAGATATAATTACCTAAATCTATGAGCTAAAAGTGGAAAGAAATTTGAAAATTTTATACCTGTCATTAGATTATCGCATGCACGAGAAAAAAGGTGGTGAGAGTGGAACGATGCTAGTAGCTTCATGCATCAGCTGACGTGGCTCTTATTTGAAACATAAAAATTGAAAGAGGTGATGATGTGGAGGATGGGAGGGTGGAAGGTAAAGAAATGAAATGTGCTGAAAAGAAGAATATAGGAAGTGAATGGAGAAATAGACTTCATTTTGACATGAATTTTTTATTATGGGCATACTCGAAGGAATGCTATGTTGAAGCTACAAGAAGAAGGTTTGGACCCTCTGCTGCAGGAAGTATTACTTGTTTCTCATTTGGAGTTGGATGTTTGAATTGTTGCAGGAAGTATTCTTTGGTCTGGGGCTGATGATACAGACAAATTCAATGCCCATTGACTAATAACTTGAAGTGTACTGGGTCAATAGTTGTCAACTAGACTGCTCCATTGGCAAAGACATGGCTTATTTCATATGGGCCCAACCATCTTGTCTGCAACTTGCCTGGTATCTCTTTGAATCTGGAATCATACAGTAACACCCAATCACTGACTTGAAACTATTTTCTTTTAATATGGGTGTCATTTAACTTCTTCCTTTGTTTTGGTACTATCTCAGTGTGCTCCAATGTAGATTTGTACATTTCAGCTCAGGAATTGAGATGAATCAGCCATTCTCTCTGTGTTGCAGGAAGGTTGATGTTTAACTCCTATGCAGTGCATAATGTTTTATGCTCGAATTCAATTGGTAACATTGTTTCCTTCCCATATAGTAATTCAAATGGTGTGAACCCTGTGGTTGTCTTCCATGTTTTTATGTATGCCCAATCTACTTCTGAGAGTCTGTTGCTCCAATCTCGATGATGTAGATGAACTATTTTTGTTAAAATGGCTTCAATCTCTCTATTTATAACTTCTGCTTGACCATTGGCTTGAGGATGGTAGGGACTAGACTTCTGATGTCTAATATTGTATTCCTTCATGAGTTTTGTTATCAGATTGGATGTGAATTGTGCTCCCTGATCAATTAAAAGATCTCTTCGCATACCATAACAAGTGAATATTTCCTCATACAAAAACTCTGCTACCTTATGATCTCAGACATACTTTATGGCTTTTACTTCCACCCATTTGGTTAGATAATCGATGCATACCAAGATGTAGGATTTTCCATTAGATGGAGGGTCTATTGGACCAATGAAATCCATACCTCATTTATCAAATGGTGTTACCACCACTTGAAGATTTAAGGGAATTTCATTTGATTTTGTTGGGTGACCCATCCTCTGACATTTATCACATTTTCTTTCTTAATTGGTTGCATCCTTGTGAAGTGTGGGCTAGTAGTAACCTATTGTTAGGATTTTCAAGGCTATCCTCTTAGCTGCTAAGTGTCCTCCACATGGCTCATCATGATAAGCATGGAGGATATAATATATTTCATCTTCCCGCACACACCTCCTCATGACTTGGTCTGGACTAGTATAAAATAGTGTGTTGTCAATAAAAGAGAATTGGAAGCTTTTCTATAAAAGCATTCTTATATCTTTTAGAGAGAAATGTGTGGGAATTTTGTCAACTGCAAGGTAATTAGCTATATCAGCATACCAGGGACTCTTGACAGCAATATGAAACAAATTTTCATTAGGGAATGTGTCGTCTATCACAGTAGTATCATTGGCAGAATTTTGGATTCTGGATAAATAACCTACTACCACATTTGCTTTCGTTGGCTTGTGAATGAAAACTATATCAAATTACTAAAAAAGAAGAAGCCATCTTGCTAACTTGCCTGAGATGGCAGGTTTGTTCATAAGATACTTTATTGTTGCATGGTTAGTATGAACAAAGATAGGATAGCATGTTACATAATGGAAAAATTTATTCAAATCATAAACTATTTCCAACAATTTCTTTTCAATCACTGTGTAATTTAGCTATGGTCCATGTAAACTCTTGTTGATATAGTAAATTACATTTTCAAGGTTACTAGACTTTTGTCCTAAGACAACACCTATTGCATAGTCAGAAGCATCTGTATGTATATGGAATGGTAAAGACCAATCAGGCCCCCTAAGTACTGGTGCAGTTGTCAGAAGTGACTTGAGATGTAGGAAGGATTCATCACAAGCTGATGTCCATGCCAACTTGGCCTCTTTTGTAAGAAAGGTTTATAGAGGACTAGCTATTTGACTAAAGTTTTGAATGAAACACCTATAAAAGCCAGCATGTCCTAAGAAGGATCTAACATCTTTTTGCTTAGTAGGTGTAGGCAATGTGAGAATTACCTCAATTTTTGTAGGGTCTGTAGACATCCAAAATTGTCCTTATATTAATTTAATTAATATTCCCATAACATTATAGTTAATTTTAATTAATTATATTTGTTATATTCTTCTATCTATTTAATTAAATTTATTTAATTAAATAT
>MU225840.1:725192-743048 GCA_018584345.1 Thuja plicata
GTTATTTAATGTTTATCTCTAACATTTGCATGTCTGAGCGTGCTCCCAACAGGTTAGGTTACCTAACCTGTTGGGAGCACGCTCAGACATGCAAACGTTAGAGATAAACATTAAATAACAACATTATGCATAGCTAAAGCATACTACATAAAAATAAGAAGACTTTCATTACAACCTCCGATGAGCTGAACAAGGGCACCCAAGACCTTGTTGATTTGCTCTTAGAGAGGTGTGTGGGTGTGCTCTCCCAACAGGTTAGGTTTCATTGCATACAGGGTCTACTTGGATGCCAGCTTCTGAGATGAAATGTCCCAGCACTACTCCTTCCTACATCAGCATGAAACATTTCTCACTGTTGAGAGATAGGTTGTGTTCTTTACATCTGATCAACACTTTTTCTAAGTTCTTTAAAGCCTCGTCAAAAGTAACACCAAATATAGTGAAGTCATCCACGTATATTTCCATACAATCATGTGATATGTCAGCAAAAATATAGATTACAGCTCTTTGAAAAGTAGATGCTGCATTACATAAGCCAAAAGGTAACACATAATATGCATATGTTCCCCAAGGGCATGTAAATTTGGTCTTCTCCCAATTCTTTGGTGCAATGTTAATCTAGTTATAACCGTTGTATCCATCCAGAAAACAGAAGTACTTCTTTCCAACTAAAGTGTCTAGAACTTGATCAATAAATGACAATGGAAAATGGTCTTTCTTTGTGGCACTATTCAAATCCCTATAATATACATAAATTCTCCATTTACCCCCCTTTTTAGGCACTATGACCAAAGGTGATACCCATTTACTATCAGAGATTGGATATATAAAATCAGCATCCAATAATTTTTGCAACTCAATTTTGACTATTTCTCTCAAGGTTGGGTTAATTCTTCTCTGAGGTTGGCGGAGCGGTAGATTTCTTTCATTGATGTAGATTCTATGTGCATAGAGATTTGGGTTCAGGCCTGTCATGTCTCCATAATCCCAACCAAAATCTTTTTCATGCTTATGCAGGATTTTAGTTAACAATGCCAATTATTGTGGTGGCAGCTTACTGTTAACATGAAGATTGTGACCAGGAGAAAGTTCCACAATAGTTGTCATCTCTAGTGTTGACACTTCAGAGATTGGGTTGTAGCAACTTCAAAAGGTAGTAATTGATGGATAACATTAGGAATTGCTGGAAAAATACAGTCCTCATAGGTACATAATTGTAGTACAGAACTTTCAAAAATATCTTTTTCTATGACACACTCATTGGTAAGGATACTATGAATCACATCATAATATTCTTTTGTTTTCAAGAAGGATTTCCTATGTAACATCATTAGTTGAGAAGCAAAATTTATCTCTTCTTCCTCATCTCCCAAATCTAGCCAAATAGGTGTACTCAAATCTAGCTGGGGTTGGGCAGGAGGGTATAATGCTAGCTTATTTATTGCTTGGCCATTTGAAATTATCATGTTACCTAATCTGCAACTAATGTTGGCATCAGTGGTGGCTAACCAAGGTCTTCCAAGGATGACTGGATAGCCAACAAATTTTACCTTAGGTGATAATATCAGGAAGTCTGCAGGATATTCCCATGAATCCAATGTGACTGCTATATCCTCTATGATGCCATCTGGGGTTACAGTGGAACTATCTGGAAGTTATAATACTGTTGGTGTGGTTCTCAATCCCTCTATACTCAACCTATGCATCGTATCCTTAGTCATAACATTTATGGTTGCTCCCAAATCAACTAGAGCATTTTTCAGAGACTGGCCATTAATTATAAGATCAACAACTGGGCTTCCAGGGTTAGAATACTTTGGTATGACTATCTTCCCCAACATAATATCTACAAGTTTTTCTATAAAATGTATTGTTTGAGGATCCTTTTTCTTACGTCCAGGATTTTTAAGGCATTTTTCCTTAATAGCTTTTCCATAAAGAGGAACATCTTTAATAGATTGGAACAGAGAAATCTGAATATGCATGTTTTTCAGTTGCTCAAGGATATCAAATGGGGTCTCTTTTTAGGATATAGGTTTTCCATGCTAAGCCTTTGTGGAAAGGGGGGACTAATTGAGATGTGAACATTAGTTTTACTTGGTATATCAGTTGGTTTGGTTGTATTTGGAAAAGTAACTCCTGGAAGTGGTGTTGATGCTGCAAGAATGTCTGGAACTTCTATTATAATAGGCGGTTTAGGTGCAAGCATAGTAGTACCAGATCTCAAATGGATATCAGATATCTCGAGTGCATATGTAGGGTACTACTGAGTATTAGTGGCATACATTAGTTGTTGATGCTGCTTGTTGTTAGGATTAGGTTGTCAGTGATCAGGTAATTGTGTTTTCTTTGGAGTAGGACTTGTGGTTGAAGGAGGTGGCATTATTGTAGGTTGAGATACTGTAGGCGGTAAGGGTGGATAACCAGGATTTTGGTTAGGCCACTATTGAGGCCCTCTCCATTGGTTATATAGTTTCCAATTCCCCTATGGTGGCTACCATTGATTTTGAGGTTGGTTAGGCCACTAATTTTGCTACTGGTTAGGCCAATGGTTGTTCCAAGAAGGTTGGGAATACTGAGAAGGATTTTGATAATTCTGATTTTTCCATTGATTATTGTAATGACTAAAAAATTGCAAGGTATCCTAATTCATACCTTTTCTTGAACCCCATGGTCGACGTTGAGAAACAAAGAGCACTTTCTCATTGTCTCCTTCTATTTTCATGTACTCAGTAGGCAGGTGTTGTTTCTCCAAGTTTGCCACTAGCTTGCATCCACAATCTTTCTTTTGTTTGTGGCAGTGAGGATAATACTCAACTAGCTGTGCTTCAGCATCTGCATACTTTTTCTTGGCAGTCATGGTGTCCAAGTGTGTAGAAACATCATTAATGATATCTTGCTTGAAATCTGACAGTGGGTTCAAGATCTCCAACTTAGAAATGCCCGAGATGTTCCCCTCAATAACTTTAGACCAAAATCCTCTGCCCTTCTTTACATTTGATCTTGAATAATTGAGGCATATTTTCTTAAGGTCATCCCAGCAAGATTGATATATATCTCCTCCGACCATGAGGTCAAGTGCTTCCAGGCATCTATCATTTACTCCCCTCAAGAAAATGAGTTTTTGTGAATCCTCCTCCAGCACATGTTGTGGATTCTTCTACATGTTGTACAAGAAGCGTGAAACATAATCTTCCAGAGTTTCATCCTCCTACTATGACATTTTAAAAATTTCATCTCCTCTTGGGTCACCCCCCTTGCAATTGTAACGCCCCACCAGGGAACCCAAGAGGACAATCCAACTAACTACTAAGAGATGTGAATATATTTTTTTCAATGAAATATTACCAACTAATCTAAGTCCTCACAGGTTCCCTAACACAGTTATTCAAGCAACATAAACTAATCTATTCATTTACCCATTATGGCATTGATTGATAAATGTAAGTTTACCAATTCATTCCTTTAATCTTAACTTTAAGTTACATGGATAATCTTACCATCATCCCTAATATTTTAACATGCATCAATGTGAGTTATCCTTTACTAAACTCATGTCATTAATTACACTATTCATTAAGCATTTAGGTGAGAGATAAAAATTTGATAGATAAGCAATGCCCTATATACTATATTATTCCATACGCATTTGTGAAACATGGTAAACATAATTCCAATATTAAATTCTATAGATATTTATTCATTGAATCATTAATTCATAATAGTATTCCACAACCTTACATCAAGAGATAGCACTTTTATTTATAAATACATTGTTTCATACTAAGTCTAAGATCATTTCTTCGATACCAAAAGTAATAACAGATATGTGAATAAATACCATAAACAATTATCTTTTCATATAGGTAACATACAATCATTTCCCTTTCCTTTTACCTAGATCTACCCATTCCCTTATACATTACTTTGATTTACATTGATATACATCATATCATCAAATCCAATGATTTACAAGAGATTTGTATTACAAGAATGCACATGCATAAGTACATCTTTACATATACAGTAAGAAGTCTTCAAAACTGAAAATCTAGAAGGAACAGGAGCCAAGAACATCCATCTGACCACGAACAGTACCTCAATAATAATAAAGATTAACCACCCAGCCACATGTATCCAAAAATATTCCACTCCCCCATGCTAGGATATAGAGACCAAGTTCCACACAAGAAGGTAACAACTAGGATACTCCTAAGGTGAGGATAGCCCTTCCCAAAACACAACACCACTAGAAGCACAGGACGATCACCATGACCACAAAATAAAAGAACAACATTGGTAAGGACACTAAGCTACAATCTAGGTGAGTTTCATCACATAGCCCTCACCCCTTGGGTTATCCTGGTACTAGCCACTCTGGCCCCGACCCCCAAGTAGGCACATGCAAAACCAAACAAATTTCGTATAGATAAGATTGTTTGATTGTGCTATCGCAATAGCACCTTCTACCAATCCCATCTATATCCTATACTAGAACTACCAGAATGGGAGAGGCACAATTAATCTTGATTAGTGTGTATTCCCCCATTACCAATTTATTTATTTAGGTTATCACTTGATTAAATAACTCATCAGTAGGTTATCCTGGTACTAGCCACTTAGGGCCCTGGCCCCTCATTGAGAGTCACTCACCTAGTGTCCTTAGATTACCTACCCAAACAAGTCTCAAAACAACATAAGAAATCCACATCATAATATAAAAGAAGCTATAAAATGTCACAACATCAAAGAATTGAGTTTAGGAAAGCACTAGTTGTCCTGAATCCTCTGGACAACCCTAAATCGCAATTGATTACATAGATAGATAAAACACATCCACATTGCATCAAATGCATCAAAATAGATTATCAACAACATAAAAACATCATGAACCTCATCAACCCATAAATTCTAACACCATAGTATCATTGGATTGGGTTTAGGGGATCACTGATTGACCCTAGTCCACCAGACAGTCCTAAACCCTAATATGGCATTCAAGATGGTAAATAACACATAAGAAGACATCAAAATGTACCAAACATCAAAAAATATACAAAATAATATAACCTTGGTTCTTTTTGGTACCAAATCAAACGACAAAACATCATAACAAGATCATGTTGCAGAAAACATGTTGATTCCTGAAATTTGGCTAAGTCTGAAATTTCCTAAAACCTTCAAAATCTAGAATCTTTATTTGAACTCCTAGGAAGATGGAACCACTCTCAAACATCCTGGAAGGTATTACATAAAAATCAACTTAAATTATAAGCTACATAATATTATGTAGCTTATACTTAAATGTTACATTTTATGTTTCTCCCTAAGCCTGAAATCGGACTGAGACCACCAGACTGACCTAGCTCTTATACATCCAAAATGCTTCAAAATGTATAAGGCAGAACCAAAGTTAACCATGGATGTCATTAAAAACATATTACATGAAATAATACATAATTTTATTCCAAAAACCAAACCCTAATAGCCTCTGGTTGTTGATAGGACCCTTAGACATCAATTTAACCCTAAAACTATCAATCTGGAAGACCTGCGCACTTGGTGACCTAATCTATGCACTTGGATGCTATTTTGTGCACTTGGTATGAAAATTTGTCCACTTGGTAAGATAATATACACACTTGGTCATGGGATCTGCACACTTGGTCCCCAAATCTGCGCACTTGGCTTTGTTCGTGCACAGTTGGTACAGAATGGGACATTTTTGACAAGGTCTCATAAACAACTCTAATTGGGAAGTTTCTGGGCACCAGAAGTGGAGTATGAGGAAGACCCATTTGAGATAACCTTAATTAACTTCCATAGACATAGATTAGGACACCCAAAAACATCATATCATCCTATTAAATTAACCTATAATAGAAACAGGTCCTAATGAAGAAAGAAGGAAATAACAACATGAAATAATTCCAAACTTACAAAACTTAATCCATAAGGTATAAAGTACTTTGAATACTATTAATCAACATATAATAAATAATTAAAACACTATAATACCTTTATTTAATAATCACAAATATTTTCTCCTAGAATAAAGAGCAATGCAATACACACACACAATACACATTGACAATCAAAAGTCTCTTTCAGGTATGGATCCTACCTGGAGTCCTGCAAAGAAAGTAGAAGAATAGAATTCCTATATGATCCAAGGGAGTTTAAAAATCATGTAATACCATACAATTCAAATTTTATCAAGAGGCTACACCACAACACAATAGCTCTCTCTCCATGGAGTCTTCCATCCAATTCTCCGATCTTGAATCACATAAAATTTTCGTTCTAAAACTATCTCCCTAAAATTACCAAAGGAAATCATTCCCAAGGTTTTTGCCACTAAATCCCTCTCTATATTTTCTTTTCCTCAAAATATCCTCCCTCCCTTCTTCTACAGAAGGACCTCTCATAAATATTCTATAGGAGTGGTTGCACGGGAAAAATCCAACCGATGCAACCATCCATAACCAAAGGTTGGTTAATAGTTTAGGAATAGATATTAGTTTATTAATTTATTTCTTAGTTGTAGGTTATGATGACATGTAACTGATTAAATATTTGAAGATTTTAAGTTGATCACCAAAATGCAGAAGGAATCAGTTAATGGATTTTATTGTCATTGATATCAACTTGATATAATCTAATCAGTTATAATCAAAGTGTCAAAGACTTCAGAGAATCAGAGAGATAAATATTATACTTTCAGTAATGCATAAAATACAAGCATTCACAATGTGACTTCAAAAACTGATGGTCAATGGAACACTGCTGGACGGAGATCACCGAAAGTCAAGTCACAGTGATGCCTTAGCAAGAACACCGATGAGCATTACCTATGAGCAGAATCATGAGCATAACTGATGGCCACAAACATAGTGTAAACCGACGGAGAAGCTCGAGGAGAACTGGGGTGTTGATCGAAGCTATCAAAGAGTTAAACACTAAAATTAACTTGAGTTCAGAAATGACAAAATATCTAGCTGGCAAAGCTAAATATAGACTTATCTAGTAGTTATCTTTGTTTTCATCGACAAGATAAAGCCAGAGATAAGTAAAGGATTTAAATTTGTTTTGTCCAGTTGGCAAGAAGATCTCAGTGAGATAAAACAAGAATTTTTCTTTAAATCTAATTGGTGAGAATTTTGGATCATGCCAAGATAAAGAAAATCAAGAACCTAACAACGGTGATATCATGTCTATAAAAGAGACAACTTAATTCATTATGAATTGAGAGGGTGAATGAATGAAAAGAGGATACTAAAGAGAAACTGATGAAGAGCAACTTCATATAGTCCTAATCAATCAAGATGAGGAAAGAGATAAAGTTTTCTGTGGACACCAAGAAATAGAGCATAGCATCACTGAGCAGAATCAAAGTGGAGAAAAGGTATTAAAAGGGATATATTGATCAAAATAGTTTTATGAGATTAAAATAGATCTAAAAATCTGTAGGTATAAGTTGTATATGTGAACAGATCATATTTTTTCAGTTTAACCATTGATTTAGAAAGTCTCTTAACTGAATGGGATTTAAATATCCTTTCTATATTAAGATACATCCCAAGGAGTATCAAAAATTTTGATCATGAAGATAGCATGAGATCCCAAATACCTATTGACAAGACAAGTGACTGTTTGATCAAGGAAGGTACCATAGAGATGCCCGATATCAAGTGACAGACTAAAATTTTAAATCCTCTAACAAGGTCACACCTAACAATGTTTTTGTAACCTTTAACGGGGTTGGCTCTTCACCGAGCTCACTTCAGAAGAGTGAAGATTTTGGGTTACTGGTCCCAAGTGGTTTTTCCCTTAACAGGGTTTCCACGTTAAAAATTCATGTGTCAATGTGTTTATGAGTCATTAATTTAGTGTTTTTTATTACACATAGCTAAACTGGATTGATCGGTATACTCTAGATAATTTACTATCTTTCGGTAATTTAACAGACTGCTATTCGGTAAACATACAATAGAAGGTTTAACAAAGCATTCTGAGCAGTGGTAATTTGATAATTGTATTTGGAGGTATTCATCTTATAGGACTGAAGATAACTAGAGGCTTAATATTGTGGTACTAAGTTTTTAAGTTGATTATTAGAATATTTTTGAGGCCACTGATTCACCCCCCCCCTCTCAGTTATTACTAACAGGTCATTCACGCACCATAACTATTATTATAATCTTTAATTTATTTACTTTAATAAAGGTTAATGTAGATTTATCTTAGCAAAAAGTATATATATATATATATTTATCAAGGAATTTATCTTAAGGTAATTACTTTTAGTATTTACCATATAGTCTTATAACAATATTGTTACACAAATCATAAATACATATAATCATTTATTTCTTATCTTTGTATATATATATAAATATATGCATATGTGTGCACCCATATGCCTATGTATATATATAACCATTTTAATATTATTATTATAAGAAGAGATTAATTTATCAATATATTTTATAATTCTTATTATAAGGTATTTTAATTCCATATTATATTAATTACTCCAACCCGATATAATTATATAAAAGATATAACGGCCAATCCAAGCAGCAAGAGAATAACCACACATAAACCAATCCTCAAGCAAGCCCTATGGAATGATAATTCCAAAAATCATTACAAGACCACCAAGCTATCCAGACAACAAAATAAGTTACCATCATGCCAAGGAAAACATATACAGGACAAAATCAGGAGTACCCAACCCAGGTGCAAAGGATCATAAGAAAAGAACCAAAGATAGGTTTATTCTTGTGAGAACTTGGTACTGTCTCTGTAACAACAACAATGATCAAGGATTTTGAGGGCACGCTCAGACCTAAAAAGCTAGGTGAAGTTGATGCCCAGTACCTACAAGCTTGCGTTATAGAGAAGAAATAAATGTGCATGGATATACATATAAAGAAGATATTGTAGACAGATGACCAGGATTAATACATCGTGTGGACCTCAACTATGTGAGTAACTATGACTTCGTCTCGAATCATTAAAACACATCAGAGATATATATACATACAACACATGTAGAATCCTCATAAATAGGGTTAGAATGCTAATCATTGGGTTAGCCTTCTTAATCAAATCATATTGCTAAAAGATATTCATTTTCCAAATCCATATACACTGATAATAATAATCACAAATAATTACATCAAAGTATCTGAGAGGTATGTCGTCATCTAGGTCTATCCACCATACTTATCAATGATCGGATTTAGGCTGATTATATCATAGCATACACCATAAAGAGATTATCACATAAAGAGAGAACCAATAGGGACAATTAACTTACCCTAGTCCTCAGCATCATGATCAATATCTAGAAGCACCACATTAAATACATGACTTATTCCGAGTAACCTTAACAGAAGAAGGTATAGAAATCACTTTTATATATATATATATATATATATATATATATATATATTTGTCAAGCACATATCTAATAAAATCCTTACTGTATTGAGAAAGGTATTGAAGGTACTCAATACATACATGGAGATAAACACATACACAAATAATGACTTTAGGCAATATGTCTGATATTAGAATCCTCGTGTACTAGCTTATTAAATCATTATAAACAAACTATAGGAATAGATCAACAAGTATCATGAACAACTTATGATGTAAGAAAACATCAAAAGATATTACTTAATTCAAAATAATCACAATTTATATTAGGGTTAGAGGGGTATTACATCCTCCCCCCTTATATTCGTCTTACTCCTGGAAGTCAGAAGAGATAAAATGAATTGTATATCATACATAAGTTGTAAATTGTTATCCAAAAGAATTGCAATATTACTTCTCTAGAAC
This sequence comes from Thuja plicata, assembly GCA_018584345.1. Taxonomy (NCBI): domain Eukaryota; kingdom Viridiplantae; phylum Streptophyta; class Pinopsida; order Cupressales; family Cupressaceae; genus Thuja; species Thuja plicata. The sequence goes on from MU225840.1 coordinate 735,045, forward strand.
CTAATTTAATGACTGCATGCATAATTATCCTATCAATATTTTTTGATAAATCCTATCTTATTAACTCGGTTCCAATGGTAAGAGACTTTCAAAATAATTACCTATGTGGTTCTTGCACTTTATGCAGTAAGTTTGTCAACAGATAATAAAATTAGAGTATTACTTCAAAATTACTTTTATCAACTTGAAACTCCAAAGTATTCATGTTTACTTACTAACATCAATGTATTAGAAAAATGAGCATTTTACCAATCAAAATTATCACTTTCTTTCGCATTATGAAATTTCGTATCTATGGTAACCAATATAAAAAAAGAAGGAATTTCTAACAAAATTTTCTATTTTTGAGACACAATCTAATCCTACACACTACAACATGAGAGAAAATAGGGTTCTAAAAATTTGTGTCCCTTACCAACTATGCATGTCAAACACGGAGGGGTATATAACATTTATATTCATTATTTTCATGAAGGGAATACAACAAATAATTGTTATTTACTTTTGCAATCATGAAACTAAAATAATCTAGATACTCGAAACTTACCATTTGCATTAAAGCATAGTTTTATAAGAAGTCTTTTAGAAGACATAAAACAAACTCTTTTAGCAAGTTAATAGTATTTATTTTCATCAAGATTTAAATAGACTTCCAATAACTTAAGATACATACACACTTTACAATACATATATTCTAAGTCTTATTGCATAATAGTTGTAGTGTTTGACTTCCAAAAACACATTCATACCCCTAGAGGAGAAATAATCAGTTTTCAATTTATTGCACCATGATTTTTTAAGCTATGATCCCTTCTCAAAGCTTACTAGTTATATTTACACTTTTCCCTAATCTGCATGTCAGGCAATTTCCATATAGCATCTAGTTAATGTCAAACAACAATGTAAAAGAGTTCTTTCAAGTTCCCTATTTCATAATGATTATAGATCCATCAAGAGAGGAAGAAGCATATGATTCCTACTACTATCTTCACAACCACGACATTTAAATTAATAAATTTAACCCAATGTACATAACTTAATTTCTACCATTTACCTATTTATAGCATTACCCTCATATACTTTAAACTTGTGAGATAACATCGTATCCAATTAGAAATTGAGTAACATACATAAAAACATTCTTATAGAATTTATTTACCACAAAAACTTCTTTTTCATAGTTGATCAATCACTTAAAGTTGTTAATCACTACTAAGATGTTGATCACAATGTATGTATAAAACATGAGTTATTTCCATAATACTCATCTAGGATCCTAACCACTCAATAGACATCTAGAAAGACATATATTTAATAAAACAACTTTGATCGTTAGTACAGATAATCCATTGTCATACATACTCTTCCCTATGCTTTCTTGATTATGTTAGCTTAACTTCTTCTTTTTTCTATGAAAAATTAACATGGCATGCAGAAAGGATATAACTTATTACCAAAATAGGGATAGAATTTCTTCTTCCAAAATGCAAATGTCAAGTATAGCCTATGATGAAATCTTGGGGACATAAGTCCTTTACCCAAGGTTTTCCCTAATTAAGCATTTACAAAATTTCCTAAGATAGTATTTCCTTGTCTAAACACTTTTGGTCTTTCAAAACTTTTTCTTAAGAGGGAAGAGAAAGACAGAGAGAAATACATATGACAGTAAATTATTGGTTCCTTACCTTTACAGTTCCTACTTCAAGAAGTCGTAAGAGAGGGGAAAGAGAGAGATCATTCAAACTTTTATTATATATAAACTATCTATTACAACCTTATCCACTCATATTCCCTGGTCTCTCCTTTCACACAATGATCTATGCTACCACAAACTTTCATTATTTTTTTTGTCAAGAATAAGAGGAAAATTCATTTTCAAATTTTTGAACCAAGACACGACACCACATTTTTCACTTCTTTCCTAGGTACAAATTATTAGTCATGTAATTTAATTATTACCATTTCATTCCTATAAGAATAAAAACAAGTACTACCAGAATCATTTCTTTCTTCACATTAAAGATGCAAAAGCAATTGATTTCTAAGATACCTTGAGTAGGATAAATAGATGTCAACTGAGCATTTGTAAGAAGATAGAGTGCACAAAATTTCCAATAAAATATATTATAAGTAGGGTCAGGAGATAATATTACCTACTACCACCATTAAGATGCAAAACATCGAGTATCCTTTTACTATTGACTTTTCTAGGGATACCCGTGCCTTTTATCAACAAGAAGATGACACACACAAGTCTAAGGAATTCGTTAACATTCTATTTATCGAAAGAATCCATTTAACACATCATTGATCTCAGAATGCAAAAACATAAGTTATAATATAACTCAATCATAGAAGAATAGGTGCACCCTAATAAAATAATTTAACATAAATACAAGAAACAAAGCCTTCATTTCCTAATATTCAAATTTTGCTGGCATAAATATGAAAACAAAGGAGGTAGAGATAAAATATTCAATGTTATGCAGAGGTGAGCTATGAGTCCCAGAGTTCGCAATGTGGAACCTAGGGCTCTGATACCAAGATGTAACGCCCCGCTAGGGAACCCAGGAGAACAAGCCAACTAACTACTAAGAGATGTGAATATTTTTTTTTTCAATTAAATATTACCAACTAATCTAAGTCCTCACAGGTTCCCTAACACAGTTATTCAAGCAACATAAACTAATCTATTCATTTACCCATTATGGCATTGATTGATAAATGTAAGTTTACCAATTCATTCCTTTAATCTTAACTTTAAGTTACATGGATAATATTATCATCATCCCTAATATTTTAACATGCATCAATGTGAGTTATCCTTTACTAAACTCATGTCATAAATTACACTATTCATTAATCACTAGGTGAGAGATAAACATTTGATAGATAAGAAATGCTCTATATACTTTATTATTCCATACACATTTGTGAAACAAGTAAACATAATTCCAATATTAAATTCTATAGATATTTATTCATTGATTCATTAATTCATAATAGTATTCCACAACCTTACATCAAGAGATATCACTTTTATTTATAAATACATTGTTTCATACTAAGTCTAAGATCATTTCTTGGATACCAAAAGTAATAACAGATACATGAATAAATACCATAAACAATTATATTTTCATATAGGTAACATACAATCTTTTCCCTTTCCTTTTACCTAGATCTACCCATTCCCTTATACATTACTTTGATTTACATTGATATACATCATATCATCAGATCCAATGATTTATAAGAGATTTGTATTACAAGAATGCACATGCATAAGTACATCTTTACATATACAGTAAGAAGTCTTCAAAACTAAAAATTTAGAAGGAACAAGAGCCAAGAAAATCCATCTGACCATGAACAGTAACTCGATAATAATAAATATTAACCACCCAACCATGTGGATCCAAAAAGAGTCCACTCCCCCATGCTAGGAGACAGAGACCAAGGTCCACACAAGAAGGTAACAACTAGGATACTCCTAAGGTGAGGATAGCCCATCCCAAAACACAACACCACTGGAAGCACAAGACGATCACCATGACCACAAAATACAAGAACAACATTTGTAAGGATGCTAAGCTACAAGCTAGGTGAGTGTCATAACATAGCCCTCACCCATTGGGTTATCCTATTACTAGCCACTCTAGCCCTGGCCCCCAAGTAGGCACATGCAGAAATGAACATCTTTCATACGGACAAGACTGTTTGATTGTGTTATCGCAATAGCACCTTCTCCCACTCCCATCCGTAGCTTGTACTAGCACTACTGACATGGGCGAGGCATAATTAATCTTGATTAGTGTGTATTCCCCCATTCCCAATTTATTTATTTAGGTTATCACTTGATTAAATAACTCATCAGTAGGTTATCCTAGTACTAGCCACTTAGGGCCCTGGCCCCTCACTAAGATCCACTCACCTAGTTTCCTTAGGTTCCCTACCCAAACAAGTCTCAAAAGAACATAAGGAATCCACATCATAATATACAAGAAGCCATAAAAATGTCACAACATCAAATAATTAAGTTTAGGAAAGCATTAGTTGTCCTGAATCCTCTGGACAACCCTAAACCGCAATCGAGTACATAGATAGATAAAACACATCCACATTGCATTAAATGCATCAAAAGGGATTCTCAACAACATAAAAACATCATGAACCTCATCAACACATAAATTATAACATCATAGTATCATTGGATTGGGTTTAGGGGATCAATGATTGACCCTAGTCCACCAGACAGTCCTAAACCCTAATCTGGCATTCAAGATGGTAAATAACACATAAGAAGACATCAAAATGTACCAAACATAAAAAAACTCTACAAAACCATATAACCAGTGCCTTTTGGTAACAAATCAAACCACAAAACATCATAACAAGATCATGTTGCAGAAAACATGTTGATTCCTGAAATTTGGCTAAGTCTGAAATTTCCTAAAACCTTCAAAATCTAGAATCTTTATTTGAACTCCTAGGAGGCTGAAACCACTCTCAAACATCTTGGAAGGTATTATATAAAAAAAAAATTCTAAAAATATGTCCCTAAAACTACCAGAGGAAATCATTCCCAAGGTTTTTGCCACTAACTCCCTCTCTATATTTTTTTTCCTCAAAATCTCCTCCCTCCCTTCCTCTACAGAAGGACCTCTCATAAATATGCTATAGGAGTGGTTGCACGAGAAAAATCCAACCAATGCAACCATCCATAACCAAAGGTTGGTTAATAGTTTAGGAATAGATATTAGTGTATTAATTTATTTCTTAATTTTAGGTTATTCACGCACCATAACTATTATTACATTCTTTAATTTATTTACTTTAATAAAGGTTAATGTAGATTTATCTTAGCACAAAGTGTGTGTGTGTGTGTGTGTGTATATATATATATATATACACACACTATTTTACATTACCTTAGCCATCAAGGAATTTATCTGAAGGTAATTACTTTTAGTATTTACCATATAGTCTTATAACAATATTGTTACACAAATCCTAAATACATATAATTATTTATTTCCTATATATATATATATATAAACATGTGCATATGTGTGCACCCATATGCCTATGTGTATATATAGCCATTTAAATATTATTGTTATAAGAAGAAATTAATTTATGAATATATTTTATAATTCTTATTATAAGGTGTTTTAATTCCATATTATATTAATTACTGCAACTCGATATAATTCTATAAAAGATATAATGTCCAATCCAAGCAGCAAGAGAATAACCACTCACATAAACCAATCCTCAAGCAAGCCCTATGGAATGATAATTCCAAAAATCATTACGAGACCACCAAGCTATCCAAACAACAAAATAAGTTACCATCATCCCAAGGAAAACATATACAGAACCAAATTAGGAGTACCCAACCCAGGTGCAAAGGATCATAAGAAAACGACCAAAGATAGGTTTATTCTTGCGAGAACTTGGTACTACCTCTATAACAACAACAATGATCAAGGATTTTGAGGGCACACTTAGACCTATGAATCCCGGTGAAGTCGATGCCCGGTACCTGCAAGCCTACGTCATAGAGAATGAATACATGTGCATGGATATACATATAAAGAAGACATTGCAGACAGATGACCGGGATCGATACATCATGTGGACCTTAGCTATGTGAGTAACTACGAATTTGTCCCAAATCATGAAAACACATCAGATATATATACATACAACACATATAGAATCCTCATAAATAGGGTTAGAATGCTAATCATTGGGTTAGTCTTCTTAATCAAATCATATTGCTAAAATATATTCGTATGCTAAATCCACATACACTGATAACAATAATCACAAATAATTACATCAAAGTATCTAAGAGGTATGTCATCATCTAGGTATATCCACCATAATTATCAATGGTCAGGTTTAGGTTGATTATATCATAGCATACACCATAAAGAGATTATCACATAAAGAGAGAACCAATAGGGACAATTAACTTACCCTAGTCCTCGCAAGTGGAGGAAATGGAGAGGAGAGGAGGAGAGTGAGTGGTTGGAGGGAATTCAAATTCCCCTTTGGGTGCAAAACTTGCTGGAGGAGGATTGTAGCCGAATCTAGGAGAAGGCAGCAGGATTACAAAGGGAGGAGAGAAGGATGCAGAAGGGGACAAAGACCCAGATCGAAATCGTCCCCAAGAAGGAGGTAAAAGGGGCTTTTTGAACAATGAAATGAGTGGGAAAGAGACCTCTGGCAGAGATCAGATCTTTTCCATACCAGTGATTCAGGAAAAGGTAAAAGATGTAGCAGTGGAGGGCTCCACAAAAGAGACAAGGGAGGACATTCATCTATCGAGATTTCAAACCAGTGAAGATGTACCAAAGATAACGAAAGGGGAAGGTAAGTCTTCTGAAGCAAAAGATGGTCAACCTTTAGTTAAAAATATGGCTAATGGAAGCTGGTCCTCTCTTTTTGGTGTGAAACCAACTGGGAAATATTCTTTTCCCCTAGTTGACAATACGTCGGACCCTAAGAAAGGAATATTTAGCATTTCCCTTCCTAATTCACTGGTTGATCATACAGTAGCTTCAATGAAAAATACGCTAATAGGAAATTTTATGGGCCCAAGACCTAATATTGATACAGTAAGGGTTTATGCTGCAAGGAAATGGAGGTTAAAAGGCCAAGTTGACATAGCCGCCCTACCAAAAGGCTTTTTCACTTTTGAGTTTTCTAGTTCTGAAGACCTTTCTGTAGTTCTGTGTGGGGGTCCTTGTATGTTTGGTAAATCATCTTTGGCTCTTCAAAAATGGGGGAAAAATCTTGATCTTAATATGGATATGTTTGAATCAGCCCCAGTGTGGGTTCGATTCCAGGGACTTCCTCTGGAATACTGGCATGAAGATGTTTTCTCGGGATTGGCTCATTCATTTGGGGAGCTCTTATCCATAGACCCAATGACAGCTGCTAAGACTAGATTAGTCTATGCTAGAATCTGTGTCAATATAAATCAAAAGACAGACCTCCCGGAAGTTATTTCTATTAAATCAAATCTGGGAACTTATAATCAAGTTGTGGAGTTTGAATCAATCCCCTTTGCCTGCTTTACCTACAAAAAATCTGGTCATTGGGCAAAGCAATGTCCTCTTAAACCTTCTGTTAAATCTAAAAAGAAAGATTCAAGAGTTGAATGGAAAGAGAAAAAAGGCTCCTCTTCCTCTCTTCCAATCCCTTCAAATTTATTAGAAGAGAAAAAATCAATAGAAGACCCAAATGTTGATCTAACAAATCAGAGAGAGGAAAATATTTCTCAGTTACCAGTTGATAAAGACTTACCTCAGATCCTGGAGCAGGAAGATTTACCTCAGATCCTGGAGCAGGAAGATTTACCTCAGATCCTGGAGCAGGAGGACCCGTTTTTAATAGAACAAGGGAGAAAAGTGGATGAATCCTTATCTAATTATCAAAGCCCTCTGGTCAAGAATAGGGAGAAGGATCTCTAGCCCCAAAATGATTCTCTGGAAGCCTATGTTGAAAAGGAGCCACAAGTCTCAAGTATAGAACAACAAAAAGAGAATGGCTGCTTCCCTGAAACAAGTGGACAGGGAGTAATAGTTGTTGATAATTTTGGACCTTCACCTTTAGTGAAAGAGAAAGTGATATCTATTACTAATGGAAATAGTAGCAAGAGCTGGTCTGAAGTCAGTGAGGAGGACAATCAAAAAGAAAGTTTTGATGATTCGTCTCCTATCTCGAAAAAGCAGGAATCCCTTTGGTCTGAGGTGAAAAATAATAAGAAAGACAAAAAACCCTCTAAGAAAGGAGGGTTGAATCTAAAAGCTCAAGAATCAGGGAAGAAGGCAGAAATAACCCCTCTAGGGGGAGTCCAGACTAGAAGGAAAAAAGTAGATGTAGGGTCACCCCAGGGAGGAAGAGGTAGACCTTCTCATAAAGCTATGAGAGAGCTAGAAGCAAAACAGAGTATTGCGGATGGTAAACAATCTACTATCCCTGAGATCT
>MU225840.1:751367-774247 GCA_018584345.1 Thuja plicata
CTTGGTGATTTTGACTATACTTATCATAGGTTCAAATAGTTATAGGCTCACAAATATATTGGTAATATTTTTAAAAAATTATAAAGATTAACATAAAATAGAGACCATTTATTGTCTCATCAACAACAAAATCAGATCTCAAAACAACAAATGAGCCAGACTGTCAACAGATTTCAGTCAACGACAAACTAGTAGTGATGTTGTAAAAGCACAGATTTGACAAAATATATGATGTACAAGCTTGTTACATGTGTAAAGTTGGATAATTTAGAGACTTCAAAATGAGGGAAGCGTATGAAAAACTATGTGTAAATGGATTTCTAAAGGATGATCATCAACATATTGTCGTGACAGGGTTACTCCGCGCCTAGACTTCCCATGATACTTTAAGGTCGAGTGGATTAGGATTGTGTTGAGAAGAGCACATGGCATGTGTTTATGGTTGGAAAATAGACCAATAAACATTTAAAAAGAGATTATTCACCGAGTTATAGGTTATCCCATTGTACAAGGGAAGCACACAATACATTGTTAGAAAAAAGGAAGATATCAAAAAGTTTACTTTGGCCGAGTGGAACAAACGAGGGATGACAATTTCTACGATCACTGATCTAAAAATTAATTTTGGAGTCAGATTCATAGCACATAATTTCTATCAATGAAGCATAGAAGATAGTGTTCCATGTGTTACAATTGATGAGGCATGTAAAATAGTGAAGAAGGATCATACCTATGATCTTGTCGAGTTATAGTTGACACAACTTGCCGAGAACCTGTCAGCGATAAGGAAAAGAACTCTATGTGTAAGTTTGGTTCCTTACTTGTTTGTACATAATACTTTTCCTAGTGTTGGAAATGTTGTATGGAGTCGGGACCAACCGATAATAGTTTAGATAAATGAGTTTATTCAGCAATTAGGAGAAAATTTTGATACTGTTATGGGTAATTACTTTGTGGAGTTTAAGAAAAAGATGAGACTAAGGAGTAGAATCCTGGTATAACTAGTGGAGAAACATTATAATGATGTTTTCTTTCTATTTGATACTGATAACACCTATGTACAAGATGTAGTACCGAGGGTAACATGGCTAAGGCCATTACCCTATGAAGTAAACATAGATGAAACGTCTACACCTATCACATCTCTACTTGTATAGAACATTGATAGAGAAGTTGAGATATTTGGTACCTATGATGAAGCTAAATCTAAGATAAGTTCAAATTTGAAGGCTGCAACAATAGAGAGGAAATGAAAGAAAATTGTAAAGAATCTTGAGAAGATACTAGGAGAAGAAGAAGATGCACCAGTATAGATCATAAGAGGTCAAGGAGAGGACCAATCTAGTGATTTTGAGGAGAGTGGTGATGATGTGGAAGTGAACAAAAAGGTAAAGAAAGTGATGATTTCTGAGCCAGCCAAGAAGAGGAATTCACAGTAGAAACCTACTCCTCCTGCCACATCTTCACCGAGAACCAGGGCATCAACAATTACTATATTTGCTGAGCCACCAAAGAAGAAATTGGTAAAGGATTGTAGACACCTAAAACTGGACAGGTGTCTTAGAATCAACCAAATCTGCAAATCTCAGCCAAATGCTCTAATTTTTATCAAAATGGATCAAAATCAATTCAAATGGACATTTATCAATCAAAGTGGAAAAAATCAAATTAAATCAAAGGATTAATTAACCATGACATCAAATAATCAAATATAAGCCTAAAAGGATCAATCAAAATTATACAATTGATTTTAATCAATTAATTGTATGGTTTTAAATCAAAAATCAAATTGAGCGCATTCATCCTTACATGACTAATTTAATTAATTGATTGAATTAAATAATCCTAATATCTTTTGACATGAATTTGAGCAACCATTGGGAATTGAGAACACAAAGCACATGAATCATTGCTAAATTTGAATCTCAATCACTCATTTTCAACTTTGAATCTCAATCACTCAAATTTGTCCCTTCGTCTCAACCTTTGAGACAATCATTTAAATTGTCCCCCCATTTGAAACCATCTCAAATCCTTTCACTCAACCAAGGCTTAATCATGATCAAGTAACTCTACCCCTTACACTTGGGAATTTTCTATAAATACAAGCCATTTTTAAGCATAATCATATCCTAGAAATTCGAATGCAAAGCATCAAAGCTATAGCCATTTTTACAGCAAATTGGAGCATAATTGAAAGATCGTCATAAAAATTGAGCATATGGAGAGCATTTTAGTTGCATTTGAATTCATTATTGTCATCATTTGAGAGAATTGAGCTATATTAGGCATACATTTTATCAATTTCTCATTCTAGGATTGTCACTAGTAGAGATTAAGGCTAAGAGATTTGCAAGCATACTAGTTAGAGAACCATGAGATGTTTAGTGATTTGATTACAATTATTTAGCTTAAATTGTTTACATTTTTCCATAGAATTGTAGTTAAATAAATCAATCTCATGAAGGTATAATTAATTCACACACAAATTCCACCCACCGTGGGGCTTTAGGCCTCTCAATCACCATTTTTCAAAGTTTAATATGTGTTTTTCTTTCACAGAGAAGAAATACATGTGCATGGATATACATATAAAGAAGACATTGTAGATAGATGACTGGGACCGATACATTGTGTGGACCTCATCTATGTGAGTAACTATGACTTCATCCCAAATCATGAAAACACATCAGATATATATACATAAAACACATGTAGAATCCTCATAAATAGGGTTAGAATGCTAATCATTGGATTAGTCTTCTTAATCAAATAATATTGCTAAAATATATTCATTTGCTAAATCCACATACAACTATAACAATAATCACAAATAATTACATCAAAGTATCTGAGAGGTATGTCATCATCTAGGTCTATCCACCATACTTATCAATGATCAGGTTTAGGTTGATTATATCATAGCATACACCATAAAGAGATTATCACATAAAGAGAGAAACAATAGCGACAATTAACTTACCCTATTCCTTAGCATCATGATCAATATCTAGAAGCACCACATAAAATACAGGACTTAATCTGAGTAATTGTAATAGAAGAAGGTATAGAAATCACTTATATATATTCATCAAGCACATATCTCATAACATCCTTACTGTATTCAGAAAGGTATTGAAGGTCCCCAATACATACATGGAGATAAACACATACACAAATAATGCCTTTAGACAATATATCTGATATTAGAATCCTTAGGTACTAGCTTATTAAATCATTATAAACAAACTATAGGAATAGATCAACAAGTATCATGAATAACTTACACTGTAAGAAAACATCGAAAGATATTTCTTCATTTGAAAGGATCACAAATTATATTAGGGTTAGAGGGGTATTACAACAATATTCTTTGTACTTCTACAGAAAGAGAGTTTGCATTTCATCCCAGCTGGTTGCTGCATTAGCTCCTAAGCCCATATACCATCGTAGGGTGAACTTCTTCAGTGTTGCTGGAAACAATTTGAGCTTGTGGCCATTAGTGTTATAGTCAAAGCTTCGACAAAGAATGTAAAAATCAAACAAAAAGGTGTCAAGGTCTTTATTTATGAGCCCATAGATCTTTGGAAGTGCAGCAGTGGGTATGTATTTGAGGTTAGCATTGTTGATAACACTTGGAAGAGGAAATGGAAATGTAGGTTGTGCCATTACTAGAGGTATTTGAAAATGGAGTTGTTGCTAGAGAGGAATATGGGCTACAGGATTATGGATGACATGTGCACTTGGAACAGAATTCTCGAGAAAAGTGGCCAAATTTTTGGCGAAAGGTCGATGGCCAACTGGATCAAAATACACTTCTTCAAAGGAAGATGTTGTGGGAAATTCAGGACTTGCATCAAAAAAAGGTATTTCAATTTCTTCGGTCAAATTTGCAGACTCTCTTGAAAGAAATATGCCATGTACATCTCATCTTCTTCCTCTTCAAGGCATGCAAGTAATTTTACAAACTTGTGAAGCAAGTTCAGGACTACAACTACTATCTAGAAAGAAGGGAACTATCTAAAAAAATGAAAAATAAAAATGACTTAATAAGGTTCTCAGCTTGACACCATCCCCGGCATTGAAGCCAAAAATTAACCACCTCACAGTAGGTACTAATAATCATTCAAAAGCTTCTCCTAGGAATAGTATATTCAAACTAAGGATTACTTTTCCTATCATGAAGTGCATTTAAATTTTCAACCCAGGGACATATACTTGAAATGGGATAGCACAATATGTGCACTAAGTTTCTCAAAGAGTCATACTACCTATGCTGCAGGAAAGAAAAATGCATGAAAGAGACCTATGCTATTATTGTAGGAAAGTAAACACACTTGAATATTTAATGGAATTAATGCTAAAAATTACAAACTTAGTTTAAACCTATTTTATCAACCCATAGAATTCACCATAATTATCCTTGCAAGTGTTGCAGGAACATACATAAATATAATGCTGCAGGAATGAAACAGTAAACTCCTATTCAAAATGTTGTAAATGTTGAAAGTAAATCTAATTTAATCTAATCTAATCCACCTCCAAAGTGGGCCCCCTTGGTTGGCTTCTGCTAACTACTAACACAGAAGGTAAACCAAAATCACTTCATTGTATTTCAGCAATTGATTACATAAAAACAATGCATGGAACTAGAAAAGTAACTTGATGTGAAAGATGCAACAATATATTTTCCAAAAAACAATGAGCTTACAAACTAATAATCAAATCCCTATATATAGAGGATTGACTCTTATTTAAAGCATAAAGATAAGTTCTAACTTAAATCTCACCATAGAGGAAAAAGGAAAAGTAACAGCCCACGACATAATGTAATAAAGTCTGGATGAATGATTCAGCAGGATAATGAGCGCTAAGGAAATATAGCAGAGCTATACTCCTATATTCTCTGAGATGGTGGATCCTCCAATGTAGAAGACATGTCTCTTAATTCCATGATGATTCTCTTTGTTGCAGTTGGAACTTCAACATTTCTTCTTTAATGTTGTCGACCACTCTCAAGCTGCTCCTTTTTTTCCCTAGTAGGTTAGTAGCATGCAGAAATATATACAAGTAAAATAGTCAAATCAATCCAAATATTAGAACACACATTCTGATATCTATACGAAGTACTGCAATATATATATATAATTTAAAAAAACATGTCATAGCTAACTACCCATCAGCTTGGTGATTCTAACTATACTTATCATAGGTTCAAATAGTTATAGGTTCACAAATGTCTTAGTAATATTTTAAAAAAAGTGTCAAGATTAACATAAAACAGAGACAATTTATTGTCTCATCAACAAAAAAGTTAGATCTCAAAACAACAAATGAGTCAGACTGTCAACAGATTGCAGTCAATGAAAAACTAGTAGTGATGTTGTAAAAGCATAGATTTGACAAAATCCTTGATGTACAAGCTTGTTACATGTGTAAAGTTGTATAATTCAAATACTTTGAATTGAGAGAAGCATATGAAAAACTATGTGTAAACGAAGTTTTAAAGGATTATCATAACATATTGTCATGACAGAGTTACTATGTGCCTAGACTTCCCACGATACTTTAAGGTCAAGTGGATCAGGATTGTGTTGAGAAGAACACATGACATGTGTTTATGGCTAGAAAATAGACCGATAAAGATTACAAAAGAGATTATTCACTGAGTTACAGGTTATCCCATTGTACAAGGGAAGCACACAATGCATTTTTAGAAAAAAAGAAGATATCAAAAAGTTTACTATGGCCGAGTGGAACAAATGAGGGATGACAATTTCTACGATCACTTATCTAGAAATTGATTTTGGAGTCAGATTCATAGCACATAAATTATATCAATCAAGCATAGAAGATAGTGTTTCATGTGTTGCAGTCGATGAGGCATGGAAAATAGTGAAGAAGGATCATACCTATGATCTTGTCGAGTTACAGTTGACACAACTTGTCGATAACCTATCATCTATAAGGAAGGCAAAGAACTCTATGTGTAAGTTTGGTTCCTTACTTGTTTGTACATATTATTCTATGTATATAATACTTTTCCTACTGTTGGAAATGTTGTATGGATTCAGGACCGACCGATAACAATTCAGATAAATGATTTTATTCAACAATTAGGAGAAAATTTTGATATTGTTATGGGTAATTACTTTGTGGAGTTTAAGAAAAAGATGAAACTAAGGAGTAGAATCCTGGTATAACTAATGGAGAAAAATTATAATGATGTTTTCTTTCTATTTGATACTAATAACACCTATGTGCATGTTGTAGTACCGAGGGTAGCATGGCTAAGGCCATTACCCTACAAAGTAAACATAGATGAAACATCTACAACTATCACATCTCTACTTGTAGAGAAGATTGATAGAGAAGTTGAGAGATTTGATACCTATGATGAAGCTAAATCTAAGATAACTTCAAATTTGAAGGCTACAACAATAGAGAGGAAAAGAAAGAAAATTGTAAATAATCTTGAGAAGAAGAAGAAGAAGAAGAATAAGAACCAGTATAGATCATAAAGTCAAGGAGAGGACCAATATAGTGATTCTGAGGAGAGTGGTGATGATGTGGAAGTGAACAAAAAGGGAAAGAAAGTGATGATTTTTGAGCCAGCCAAGAAGAGTTCACAGCAGAAACCTACTATTCCTGCCACATCTTGACCAAGAACCAGGGTATCAACAATTACTATATCTGCTGAGCCACCAAAGAAGAAATTGGTAAAGGATTGTAGACACCTAAAATTGGGCAAGTGTCCTAGAATCAACCAAATCTACAAATCTCAGCCAAATGCTCTAATTTTCATCAAAATGGATCAAAATCAATTCAAACGGACATTTACCAATCAAAGTGGACAAAATAAAATTAAATCAAAGGATTAATTAACCATGACATCAAATGATCAAATATAAGCCTAAAAGTATCAATCAAAATTATATAATTGATTTTAATCAATTAATTATATAGGTTTAAATCAAAAATTAAATTGAACCTATTCATCCTTACATTGCTAATTTAATTAATTGATTGAATTAAATAATCCTAATATCTTTCAACATGAATTTGAGAAACCAATGGGAATTGAGAACACAAAGCACATGGATCACTCCTAAATTTGAATCTCAATTACTCATTTTCAACTTTGAATCTCAATCACTCAAATTTGTCCCTTTGTCTCAACCTTTGAGACAATCATTTAAATTGTCCCCCCATTTGAAACCATCTCAAATCCTTTCACTCAACCAAGGCTTAATCATGATCAAGTAACTCTGCCCCCTACACTTGGGAATTGTCTATAAACACAAACCATTTTTAAGCATAATCATATCCTAGAAATTAGAATGCAAAGCATCAAACCTCTAGCCATTTTTACAGCAAATTGGAGCATAATTAAAAGATCAGCATAGCAATTGAGCATTATGGAGAGCATTTTAGTTGCATTTGAATTCATTATTGTCATCATTTGAGAGTATTGAGCTAGATTAGGCATACATTTTATCAATTTCTCATTCTAGGATTGTCACTAGTAGAGATTAAGGTTGAGAGCTTTACTAGCATACTAGTTAGAGAACCATGAGATGTTTAGTGATTTGATTACAATTGTTTAGCTTAAATTGTTTATATTTTTCTATAGAATTGTAGTTAAATAAATCAATCTCATGAAGGTGTAATTAATTCACACACAAATGACACCCACCAGGGGGCTTTAGGCCTCTCAATCACCATTTTTCAAAGTTTTATATGTGTTTTTCTTCAATTTTATGCAAATTTTGCAGATTTTCAGGGAAGTGACGCCTAGGCACATTCTAATGATGCCTGCCAGAAGTTAAACGACGCCTACATAAATCCTTTTATTTCTATCTTTATTTCTCTCCGCCTGTGAGATAAACTGTCATGCCTGTGAGAGAAAAGCATTATCTGTGACTCAGGAAAAGTCGCCTACAAACTGTTATTTGACACCTAGTAGCTTTTATTTAGTGCAATTTACAGTTTCTTTAATGCCTGTCATTTAAAGTTTCACGCCTAGCAGGGTTAAATAACACTTAATTCATTGGAAAGAAATGCATGTATTGTTTTAAATAACTCTTAGGAACATTTAAATGATGCCTGCTAGTTGTTAAATGCCGCCTACTACTTTCTGTATTCTTTTATTGATTAATCATTAAATTCTGATTTTTAACTCTCTGTCTATGTTTTTTCTGCAGATGAACGAGCATCTGAAAGTGTTGAAGCCAGAACGCAGGGTTACAAAGGAAAGAAAATAGGTAAGAGCCTTTAAGAAATAATCTAAAGATTTGCATAACTCTAGTATTAGAGAATCTAGAGGTAGAAGAACACTTGTATGAACACTACATCAAAGTTAGTAGTGCATACAAGAAGAAATTTCCCACTCTCAATTAAGTTTATGCTCTAAGTTCTTAAAAGTTGTTTTTTGCAAATTTTAAAGAAAGAACTTAGTTACAATTTTGTTTTTGCAAGTTTTTGTTCACTTTGATATTTTGTTTTGACTAACTTTTTGGAGGAGCTGGAGTGGGAACTATTGTCACTAGGTGAGTAGAAAAATAAGAAAAAAACCTCAAAACAGCGCCTAGCCATTGCTAGCTTCAAAAGAGGTAATCTTCTCATCAAGCTTGTTTTCCTTTAGCTTGCAGTATTTCATTTAAACTTGTCTAAATAGGGAAAACCCTGTTATTGTCCATTTTGAACAAAGCATTAGGCATATGCTCTCAACTTCTTGTAAGTTGATCAAAAAGCCAAACATGTTGTGTTTGAAGTGTTAGAAAGAAAGGGAGGAAATTAACCATACACTTCAATTATAAGAACCTCTTTGTAACGAGGTTGAAAAAGAATCATTTTGTTTGAAGTGTTTGGAATAAGGAACAACAATAGGGATATGTTGTTCACTTTTTAAGTGAATAAAACTCCCAAACTTGTTGAACTAAGTTTGATTTCTTGATTTTCTATACATGCTAGTTAAAATAGAGCTTTAGAGGGCCTGCCTCCTGAGAAATTCCTTACAAGGACAATGAGAGGGAACGACCCAAAGTGGGAGATAATCACTTTTTTTGTGATACTATCCAATCCACTATAAATAAATGCATTCTTCCTTAATGGGAAGGTGACTAAATTGTATGCAAGGCTCTTCACTTCCTCAAGTAGTCCTTTGGGACTGCACAAAATTGTACTTTTGTGCGTGTGGGAAGCCCTCAAGGTGGTAAAATAAGTTGGCATAGTTTAGAATGGAGGTGATCAATAAATCCTAAATAAGCAGCAATCCTACCTTTTAGAGCCAAAGTATTTAAAAGCCAAATCTGACTTTAGGTAGATTGCGTGGAAGATATTCTTGTGCTATACTTGTTAAAATGATCGAGAACATACACATTTAGTGTTGTTTTAGGGACATCATGCAAACTTGACATGTGTGTTGCGTTTGTTTTCAATTTTCAAGCAAGAATATTCTGCAGACCTGATCAAAACATTAAAACTTTTAAAAATAAAAAAATTTAAGAAAAACAATCTAGATCTGCAAAGTGCCACCTGTGAATAGTTAAACGACACCTGTGATACTTTAAACGACACCTAGCAGCATTTCAATACCACGTAAGTCACTGGAAAGTGATGCCTGGAAACTTTTAAACAACGCCTATCAACAAGCAAAAGCCACTTGCTCCACTATAGAGTGTCGCCTACACAAGTTCTAGTCAACGCCTGTTAAGATTTAAGTCATGGCTACACACAGGCAAGTGACGCCTAGAAACAAAGAGGGGAAAATAGTGGATACTTCTCAAAGGCTTGGAGAAAATTGGATTTCATATTTGAGTACCCTTTTGGGTTTTCCAGCTATTCGTAAGTTCAAATTAATCAGAATCCCTAGTTTTGGACATTTTGCAAAAAAACATAAGGGATTGATCAACTTAAGTGAGAAATCCAATATTTTTAAATGCAATTCATGTCCATGCCAGCTTTTACTCAATCTCACTAAATTAAAAACACCTTGCAATCAGACAGTTCGTATCTAAGACAGGAGCTTCCTTTTCCAAGTGACACCTTTACTTCTTCGAGACCAATGCAAGAACCTACAAGAGAAGAAGAACCAACTATGTATTTCCTCTTTGGAAACATGGACCCCAATCAAATCAACCATACTAATAAAGATATGAATAAAAATGGAGCTTTCATGGTTGATAACAATAACAACAATGGGGGAGGAATTGACCCTAATAACCAAGGGTTAAACAATAACAATAATGGAGGAGCAATAGACCCTAATAACCAAGGGTTAAATAACAGCAACAATGGGGGCAATGTTGACCCTGATGATGAAGAATCAACTAATGAGAAGGTTAAAAAAGCCATGCAAATCCCATTCTTCATGAGACTCATGGAGAAAGTGTTGGATAGAGATAGGGAGAAGTACTTTTTAGACCTAGGCCAAGCGGGTCTTAAACTCCCTCATGATTATGATGTCAATCAACTTAAACAAAAATAAGTTGAGGCAAATCCTATTGATATCATGAACCAACAATTCAAACTATTCCAAATGCAATTGGACACAATGAAACAAAGCGGGGCTCCTAAACCCTTTTCCATCAAAGCTTTGTGTCCTTTTCCATTCGATAAAACCCTAATTATGGTCACATTCCCAAATAATGTTGTTTTTCCTAAATATGATAAGTATGAAGGAGCATCCGATCCCCAAGATCATTTAAGGGAATTTTGTGCATTAAGCCTTGATTTTATGCATGATACGACGTATTTAATGAGGGTTTTTCCTAGGATTTTAGGAGGCATGGCAATGGAGTGGTTTTCCAAGTTACCCTATGGCATCCGAACTTTCGAAGAATTAGCCTCCAAATTCATGACTCATTATTCCTACAATATCAAACATGAGGTTATGATGATAAATTTATGTAATACCAAACAACAAGAGGGAGAAGGATTCCTACTTTTCTTACAACAATGGAGAGCGGTATTCGCTAGATACCCTTGAAGTGTACCTAAAAAAGAGAAGATGGACATCTTTATTAATAGCTTGACTAATGAGATGAATTACCAATTAAGGTTACAATGTCCTAGGTCTTTCCAAGACCTAATTGAGAATGGGGTTACCACAGAAGAGGTATTGGTCAAAATTGGAGAACTCAAGATTTATAAAAATAATAACAACAATACCTCCAATAACAACCAAAATAGAAATCCTTAAAAAAATAACCAGTTTTGGATGAGGAATAACAACAAAGGAGTGGTCAATGATGGAGTTGTAGAGGCAAATAGTTTGAAGGCCACCCCTTTCAATCTTACAAAAGGATCTGCTCAAGCTAATAATGTGACTCAAGAACCCAAAGTACCTTTCAACAACAATACTAACAATAATAACTTTGGGAGAAACCAAGGGGCTAACAAGCCTAAGCCATTCTTTACACCACCTCCTAAAAGAACATTCACACCTTTGGGTGAACCACTTGAGAAGGCATTGAGAACCCTCATTGCTAATAATATTATTGATTTACCTAGAGCTCAACCATATGAACCACAAATCAAACCTACATGCTGGAGTGAGTCTAGTCATTATGAATACCATAGGAATCAAAGACATAAAACAAATGATTGCATGTGTTTGAGAAACGTAGTGCAAGATCTAATTGACAATGGTGTGATTAAGGTAGAAGGACCTCAAAATACCGAAGACCACACAACATTTAAAACTCCTTTCTACAAACATGAAAAGGGTGAATCTTCCAATTCTCACAATGGAGGGAACAATGGCAATAATTTGAGAGGCAACAACAATGTAAACTTTGCCAATAGCTATGACAATGCTATTAATGCCCTATTTGGACATGATATTACTATCAATTTTGTGGTAATAAAAGAACAACCCAATCAAGAGACCTCTAATGTTGTAACCAGGGGGCAAGAAACAAGAGTTACCCTACAAGGAAGTGCCCCTAAAACCTTTGGTCTTACTTCAACAACTACTTTGGCTAAACCAACATCTTCTTCAATAAATCCTTATAGTTTGGTGGATCAATTGCACAAAACTCTAGCACAAATCTCTATCTTGGAGTTGTTGAAACTATCTCCTAATCACAAAGAAATCTTGGAAAAATATCTAGTGGAGACTAATGTTCCTATAACCTTGGAGGAAGATAAGTTTCAAAATATGGTAGGACATCTCATAGCTCCTCATTGTCTTTCATTCTCTGAACAAGATGGTATGTCTATTACTCACCCTCAAAAAATTTCCTTGCATATAGATGTGTTAATCTAAAGGCATAGGGTTAAGAGTGTTCTCATTGATGGGGGAGCCAGTCTCGATATTTGTACATTGAACCTTTTCAAGTCTTTAGGGATATCTGAATCATCCACTGACCCTAAAAATAAAATTACCATTAAGGCTTATGATGAGGAAGAAAGTTCTTCAAAAGGCATGATTGTTTTACCTATTTAAGTAGGACCTATCATAAAAGACACCATATGTCAAGTTCTTGACATGAAATTAACTTATAATATCTTATTGGGAAGACCTTGGATTCATGAGATGCAAGCGGTACCTTCTACTTATCATCAATGCATAAATTTTCCACATAGGGGTGAAGAGATCAAAATTGGAGGAGATTCTAATCCTTTTCAATATTGCAACACATTGAAGCCAAGTCATGAATTATTTATTCCTCGCAATAGGGAAGGAGTCATCCCTAATGACACTAATGAATAACATAAAGAGGAAAGTTAAAAGTTGACATCAAATGCTACCTCCATCTCAAACCCTAATAAAACTAACTCAACTACATCAACTAAGGGAAAGGAAAAGATGAGTTATGAGGGTCAAAATTCACATGATAATTCAGTTAAGACTTCTACATTGAAGATGGAAATTTTGAAGCCTTCCAAGGAAGAAAGAGAACAAGCTAAGAAGGATCAATACCAAAAGATGAGTGAATTTATTCATACCTTTGAAAAACAATGTAGAATCAACTCCAAGGGAGTGGGGGAATATTCCATTTCCCTATTTGATTTACCAACCTCTCCTAGGACACATGGAAAACCATCAAGTGCTCATCCCCCTTATAAATATAACTCTCATTTTGTAAGAGAGAGTGAAAATTTTGATTTAGAAAAGGAGGACAATGAAGTACTACAATGGCTCTATAAGGAGGAAGAGACTTCAAATAATCCCATGGAAAGAGTAAAATACATCAACATTCAAACCGATCAATATGGAAAAGGGTATTAAATTATGCAAAATATGGGATATAAGGGAAGAGGACCCTTAGGAGTCCAGAATAGAGGATTGCTAGAACCCATTGAACCAGCTTGGAGATCAAAAGAAGAGAAATTTGGAATAGGTTTTCAACACAAAGGAGAAAGTTCAAGTTGAATGCATGATTTTCATGAACATGTGCACATGGTAGGTTCTGAGAGTGAAGATGATTCTGGGTATTATGAGTGGGATTCCTTTTCCAAAGAGTTTTGTCATGACATAGAAGTTGATTTTATTCACACATATGCAACTACTCCCAATATCACAAGTCAAGACAATAAACATCAAGGTTTGAATTCTACACAAGTGTCAAGTGAACCTCAAGAATCTAACGTAGGTCAAGCATCTAGGAACAATCAATGGATAGGTGAACCTTGGGTACCTTCGTGAGGGGTGGTTCAAATTTTTTATTTAATCCACACACATTCTTTCCCATGGAAATCAACGATGACTCTAGTGAAGGAGATTTTGATCCTACTTCCATGAAACATCTTGAGGAATCCTATGTCATAGACCTAAGTGATACAATGTAAAAACCTTCAAATGAGGTCATGTCCTTAAACCCTTTGAATGACAATTTTCCAAATGTATCCTTAGCCTTAATGCACCCCGAACTCATTGATTGGGATTTATCCGAACCAAATGACTTATTATACTTTCCCAATGACCTTGCAATGGCCCAATACCTAAATGCGGTTGAGCCATCTTCTTCCGTCAATGAATATAATCTGGACATAATGATAGAGGTAGGGTTACAATCTCTCAATCCACAAAATCAAAGAAAAAAATACAAAAAAATGAAAAGGTCTAGTGGTGAAAACCACCATGTGGCAGTGCTAGAACCAAAAAAAGTAAAAATATCATATGTTTCCAAAGGTGAAAACCCAATTGTGGCACCTAAGGAAGATAGGTTTGATACCCTACCTGAACATGAAGATGAAAGGTCACCCATCCTTATTGAACCAATGGAGAAATTTAACATTGGCACCGAAGAGGATCCCAAGTTTATTCATTTAGCAGCATCTTTGAGTCCATCGAAAAGGAAGGAGTTCATTGAATTATTTCAAAAAAATAAAATTAACTTTGCGTGGTCTTATGCCAACATGATAGGGTTAGATCCAAGCTTTATAATGCATCATTAAAACCCAGTGTGAAACCCGTAAAGCAAAAATTGAGAAAGATGCACCCTCATGTGGCACTTTTAGTAAAAGAAGAATTGGAAAAGCTACTTAAGGTTGGATTCATAAGAGTGATTGCATATGAAAAATAGATATCAAACATTGTCCCAGTCACAAAACATGACAAATCCATTAGAGTTTGATGGATTTTGGAGATCTCAATCTTGCTTTCCCAAAAGATGATTTTCCGCTACCTAGCATTGATGCTATAGTGGACTTAATAGCGAGTCATTCTATGTTTTCCTTGATGGATGGATTTAGTGGATACAATAAAATTCTAATTGCACCCGAAGACCAAGAAAAGACATCTTTAACATGTCCATGGTGAACCTTTTGTTGGAATGTGATGCCCTTCGGTCTCAAAAATGTCGGAGCAACTTACCAAAGAGAAATGACCACCATCTTCCATGATATGATGCATACCTTTTTACAAGGCTATGTGGATGATATTCTAGAAAAAACACATGAAAGAAAGGGTCACTTACCAATATATTTTAGGTTACATTATTTCTGCAAAAGGCATTGAAGTAGATCCCAAGAAAGTGCAAGCAATAATGGACATGGAAATTCCTAAGAATATTAGCCAAATGAGGTCTCTTCAAGGAAGGATTTAATCTATAAGGAGATTCATTTCCCAATTGGTGGAAAATTTTCATTCATTCACAAGGTTGCTACATAAAGAAACCATTTTTACATGGGATGAGGAGTGTGACAAAGCTTTCACATTGTTAAAAACATACTTGGTGAATCCACCCATCTTGATGTCACCTATCAAAGGAAAACCCTTGTTACTTTACATATCAGCAATGGAGAAATCTTTAGGGTTCCTATTGGCACAAGAAGACAATGAAGGAAAAGAAAGAGACATTTACTACTTGAGTAGAACATTGATAAAATATGAATTGAACTATAGCTTCATGGAAAGGGCTTTCCTAGAAGTGGTGTTTGCCTCTCAAAATCTTAGACATTACATGTTGATGCATAAAGTGAAGTTAATTTCCAAAATTGATCCTTTGAAGTATCTACTTGGTAAAACATCTCTAACGGGAAGGATTGCAAAATGGGTGATGGTACTTAGTGAATTTGACATTGAGTACGTGGATAGGAAAGCAATAAAGGGACAAGTAATTGTTGATCATTTGGATGAACATCCTTTAGAGTCTACACATCCAATTCAAGTAGAGTTTCCTAATTCAGAGATTTTTAATGTGGAAGAAAAGACATGGACCTTATATTCCGATGGATCCTATACTCAAAGTGGTTTAGGGGCAGGAATTCTTTTGATAACACCTCAAGGTTACACAATTCCCAAATCTTACAAACTATTTTTTCCTTGCACTAATAATATTGTTGAATATGAAGCTTTGGTCATAGGTCTCAAAATGGCCTTGGAATGGAATGTCACAGAATTGCAAGTTTATGGAGACTCTCAATTAGTCATCAACCAAATCAATGATGAATACAACACCAAAGATGAAAAATTGATGCCATATAAAAGGATGGTGGATGATTGGAAAAAATATTTTGCTTTGATTACTTTTGAGCAAATTCCATGAGACAAAAATAGAGCAGCTGATGTAATGGCTACCCTGGCTTCATTACTCCAAATGCCTGATCAGAATGCGAGGTACAAATTCTTGGTGGAAAAGTTGGCAAAACCGACATTTGACTTACCTGATACCCAAATAATTTCCCTTCTTAACAGACATGACTCACCTTGGTATGGACCAATTTACACTTATCTTAAAAACCAAACCTTACCTTTGGACCAAACCCGAGCTCAAAAATGACATTTTATAAGACAATCGGCTCGTTATACCATCCTATTAGACACATTGTATCGCAAAGGTCTTGACAGAACACTCCTTAGGTGTCGAGAGGAAAAGGAATCAAGACTAGCTTTAAGAGATGTCCATGAGGGGATTTGTGGGTTGCATTCGAGTGGATTAAATTTAGCTAAGAAAATCCTTCGCATGGGGTATTTTCAGAAAATCTTAGAGAAATATGCTTGTCAATTTGTGAAATTTTGTGCTAAATGCCAATATCATGGAGATATGATCTATGCACCTGCATAAGAATTGCATCCATTTATCACACTATGGTCATTTTATCAATGGGGTTTTGATCTAATTGGCATGATTTACCCACCATCTTCTAATGGACATAAATACATCCTCATAGTGACAGAATATTTACTAAATGGGTAGAGGTCGTTCCTTTGACAACTACAATGGGAAAAAAGATTTCCATGTTTATCCTTAATCACATCATTTGTATATATGGTATTCCTCACACCATCATCATGGACAATGGAAAACAATTAAAGAACAAAGATGTGGATGAACTTTGTGAAACATTTCATATTATTCACCATTCTTCCTCCATTTATTATCCCCAAGGTAATGAACAAGCTGAGGCTACAAACAAGAACATCCTCAAAATATTGAAAATATCGTTTGATAAGTTAGGAAGAGATTGGCATATTTAGATAAACTCGACATTGTGGGCCTATAGAACTAGCATCCGCACACCAACAGGAGCTACACCATTTTCCTTGGTTTGTGGGGCCAAAGCTGTTTTACCCCTAGAAGTTGAGATTCCATCCCTAAGAGTATCACTACATGGATTAATCACTGATGAGGATTATAGGGTTTCCCAACTTCAACAATTGGAATTGTTGGAGGAACGTCAAACACAAGCATATGATCATTTGAAGGTATATCAAAACAGAATTTCAAGAAACTACAACAAGCACATCAAACCAAGAACCTTTCAAGTGGGAGACTTAATGTTAAGAGAAAAACCTAAAAATTAAGCTGATAGAGAAAAGAAAGGAAAATGGGAAGTGAATTGACTTGGTCCTTTTTGTAATCAGTTCTTCTTTTGGAACGGGAACCTACAAACTATCTGATTGTGAAGGATATGAGTTGCAAGAGCCCATTAAAAGCATCCATTTAAAGAGGTTTCATACCTAATCAGATGAAAGAGAATCAGATGAAAGAGTATCAGATGAGTGTATCGGATGAGTTCACATCTTCTTTGTACATGAGAAAATGTCAAAATCCAAAAAAAAAAGGAGAAAATATCAAAATCCAAAAAAATCAGAAAGATCAACAATACAAAAAACAATGGAAAAGCAGAAAATCAGAAAAAGGAGAAAATTGAGCATGAAGAAATTAAAAACATTGCAAAATCCAAAAAATGTTATCTTGGTAAAAACCTAGCAAATAGGCACCTCGATGATAAAAATTAAAAAAAAAATAAAAAATAAAAAATGAAAAAAAAAAAGAGAAAAGTGCCTTGGTGAAAACCTAGCAATAGGCGCCTTGGTAGCAAAAAAAGAAAAAAGAAATAAAACCAAAACGTGAAAACCTGGAAACAGGTGCTTTTTGTTCCCTTGGGTCTTTCCTAGTTGCATTTTTACATATTGCTTTCTCGCCATCTCATTTGTACATATCCTCATTGCATCTGTCATTTGTGCATAGTCATAATAAAGCCTCTCAATTGCATTATTACATTCTAGGTTTCATATTACCCTAAGTTTGACACACAATCACATTTTTTTACTTGGGGGAAGAAGCATTGGTTTTGATACCAAATGGATTCAAAAGTGCTACATTTTGGTTACACAACAGAACCAGATTTTCAAAATTTCAGAGGAGAGATATTTTGGAACCTTTGATGGATATCATTGTTCAATCCAAACAATTTGATTGCATACCTTGATCCTTGAACTTCATTGACTTATTTTATCAGGATTAAAAATTGACAACATTTAAATGATTAGAATTTTTGGAATTCTTATTGAAAATCTTGATACATTGCAAAACACTTGAAATTTTTTATGATTTTCATTGACCTTTTCAAGTCATGTTATTTTTAGCTAATCAGTGATGTTTCGACTAGATTGGCGATGATGGAGACATGATGTTTTTCTTGACTTTTTTGTGACTATTTTGAGGAAGATCCTCTAACTTGTGTGAATTTGTCTAACGACATGGTCATCAAAGAACCATTGAGGACATTCATATAGGAAACAGGGTTAACCTTTGTTTTTTTACACAAAAGGATACCTTGGCTATTTAGATCTTCCATATCTTAATACCAAAATCCACTTGCAACATTGAATCCATTGAAACCGATATTCACACTCCCATAGTTGGTCATTCAATTAGTGAGGGATGTACTAGTTTCCAAAAAGGTTACCACAATGCGATTAAAAGTGATATTCATATCATCATGATGTGTTCAGTGATGGTTGTACTTGCTTTCTGGTCCCACAATGCTCAATGATGAAAATATATCTCTTTTGTAGTTCTTTCACAAATATCTAGTGACAATTAGTTGCCTTGCATTGCATTTTAATGATAGATTAATTACATTATTTCAAGTATTTTTCCAAGTGAAGGGGGTTAATTATTCATATCTTGATTCATAAATTCATTTGGGGGGATTCAATTTTAAATTATCCTTGGTTCAAATCAATGATGTGAGATTATCTTGTGCATTACATTCATTCATTCATAGCATTAATCAGTATCTTCATATCAAAAAAAGAAAGACGAGAATTTTTAATCATTATACATTTGCATACATTTAGTTAAGAAGTGCATTTCATATCAAAAATTGCATACATCAAAATTCAAAAAACATAGTTGCATTCATAATCCATCTATATTCATACATACATCATTTCATTTCATACATAAAATAGAAAAGCATATAGGAATAAGTGCATACATCATTTGCATCCATCTAATCTATATCATATGTAAGATAAACTACATCCATAGCATAATAAAAATTAAATGCATCCATAAAATATCATATAGACATGTGCATAGAGATATCTCACATCAAAACATCAACATATCAAAGAGAATCAAGGAAAGGCATCATACAAATGTCCATCAAATCATGATCCATAAAATTTGTATACCAAGATACAATATCATCAATAAAATGGTACATCAACAAAGTTCTGATCAAATCAATAAACATGATACATCATCAAAAATGCAGATCAATATCCATATATCTCAAGACCCAGTAGGGGAACCTGATCTGTCACTTGTACATGACCCATCCCCTATCCCATTAGGCCCTTTTTCATCTTCCCTATCCTGAGTAGTGTGTGGTCCCTGACTGGTACTGCCACCTAATCTAATTGACCAACCACTATTGTCATCCCTGTCTGTAATGTCCGCACATCCTAAGTCAAGGTATCTATCGCTTGCAGATCCTATGGTACCTGGGGAGCCTAGGGAGCCCATACTATCACATGTGGTGCAACTAATATTTGAGGAGGCACCTACTATGTCGGAATCTATCCGTGTACTAACAGAACATGTCTCACAGCTGCAATATGAACCTGTCACCCAACTCTTTGTCTCTGTTGCCCCCATGCTAATCCTAGTCTTGGTTGTACTAATCTAGGTTCCTATGCCTATCAAGCAGGTCTAAATCTCCTACCTCTAACTCTAACATGTCCACCCTGTATTTGAGGTCCCACCCATCCTCTTCCAATCACCCTCAGATCTCTCTGTACTCTAGGAGCTCTTCGTCTCTACCTACCACCACCACCATCACCTCCCTCCCCACCATCATCACCCGATGTATCATCTGCATCCAGGATAGGCTCCGCTGGATCAGTGAACCTCAAGAATCTATGTCTAGAGAACCACTCTTTGTACTCCATGGACATCCCTACATCTACCACGTGCTCCAACATGTCCCATCTAATGAAAATCAATTTGTCAATCTCATAGCATGCATACTGGAAATCAATATGTGCACCACACATAGACTGCTTGGCCTGTACTCATGCATATAGGGCCATACCCTGAGGCATGTCTTGAACTCGGCCATACTTCCTAGAAACTCATCTGAAATAGAACCTCTCAATCACGAGTGGTGATCGACCAATCATCCACCTTGGCAAAAACATGTACGGGAGCTCATCATCATCCTCCCACCAACCCTCACAACCCAAATATGGTCTTCATACAACCTGATCCATATCATTGATCATCCGACGCCAATACTCTAGTTTTCCTAGATGATGTTGGACAACCATGCCACCATACAAAAAGGAATAAGGACACCCGTGGCCTCGAACATGCACTGCTATCAGTCTCATAATGGGTATATGCTCCCATATCCATAACTGAAGTAAAATTGCACCAGCAGACACTGCTGCACTCAACCTATATACAATCTCATGCAAATCATGGTATAGCTGAGCTAACACACATGATCCCCAATCAAAACGTCGAGGCTGTGCAATCAAATCCTCAATATTGTGGCCCCATCCAACAGAGAATCCTTGACCTCATAGATAAGGAAGTAGTAAACCTCCTATCATAGCACCTAAAACTGTTGGCAATGTCAGAAAGAAGCGAATTGAACCCATGTAATAGTGTCATCTCTGATAGTATCATCATCAAAGATGCGTCTGCATACACTCCCATCATACACTGAATCATAATAAACTTGTTCCCCATGAGTAGGGATACGTAGTAGTCGGTATACATCCTCAGGAGTGATGGTCATCTCACCTAGTAGAAGGTGGAAAGTGTTGTGGTCAGAGTGCCATCGCTCTGTCATAGCTGTCAATAGACCCTGGTTCAACTGAAATTGGGGGATGTCTAATAGGAAGCTAAAACTGCACAACTTAATGACTTGAAACTCTAGATCCGTCAGCTCCTGAGCTAAATCTAGAATCCAAGAAGCTAGATTCTATATATATAGTTTATAGAAATGTGCCTATTTTGCAAATCAAGGGAATTATTTCAGAATTTTTCTAACAATGGATTATCCTAAGTCAATAAATCTAATTCAATCAATATTTTATCTTCTTGAGCACAATCAACTTATTATTCCTACCTCTAGATCTTGAGATAGGACCAATATGATCAGTTTTCTATCCTATCATATTGACAAATCAAATATTCATTGTTACGATTATCCTAATATCCTAATCACTTGTTCGCATTACTAAAACAAGTCTATCTATCTTGGAAACCAAATTGTTCATCTAGATAATCAATCAGCAATCATTTTGAGCATTTCAAATCAAGTTTCCATCAATTTTTCCTATAGGCGTCACTTGGCTAAGTGTATGCGGTATTTTAACCTACGCGTCATTTTAAACATCATACACGTATTTTAATCTATCAGAGGTGGTACTTCATTATCTAAGCGACATTTAATCAACCTAGGTGTTACTTAAGCATTCCTAGGCGGCATTTAAAGCTTAAGGTTTTGTTGAGCGGTATTTTAAACCTAGTTTGACAATTTTGACCTAGCTCCTAGGTGTGGTTTAACTAATCCTACATGGAATTTGAGAGCGTGGAGGTGGTTTTTTACTATCCTAGGCATCAGTTAAATGATCCTATGCGATAATTTACAGGACATAATCTAAAAAGCATGAAAAATTTGACATAAATGCTATTAAAAAATGTAATAAATGCACTAGGAGGGTCAGAATCACTCACCGAAGGTTCGTAATCCAAGGGTCTCTAGTACCGACGTCCTCTCTCGAACCGATGCTCTTGAATAGGTACCACCATGGTTGATAATCTTCATAGGATAAGAGCAAATCTCAACAGTAAAAAGTGAAAATGAATAGTAAATTTGAGTTTTTCAACCTATTTAAGCTATTAAACCTAATTTTGGAGGAATTTTTACCCAGTGCGACCTAAATCTGCATTTTATGTAAAGTGAGGCATGTTGTGATATCATTATCATCATCAATGTTTTTAGAAATGAAATCATCTTGGATCTGGTTTTACATCAGTATCCTCATGTTTTACATCTGGCGATCAATCTGTTTCATTTCTGAGGGGGCATCGTCATATCATCAAATCAGGGTTTTGTATCAAATATGGGGCATTAAAATTCAAAATTTTATCAGTGGGGCATTGTGTATCTTATCAGATCAGAGTTTCAAATCAGTTGTGAATCAGGTTTTATCAATCAAATCAGGGTTTCAAATCAATCAAATCAATCAGGGTATCAATCAGATCAGTTTTATCAATCAATCAATCAAGTATCGAATCAGTGATCAGGACATGCAATTTTATTTGAATCAATGTGATTTGCACATCAATTCAAAGAGGGGCATTTGTAGACACCTAAAACTGGGCAAGTGTCCTAGAATCAACCAAATCTGCAAATCTCAGCCAAATGCTATAATTTCATCAAAATGGATCAAAATCAATTCAAATGGACATTTATCAATCAAAGTGGAAAAAATCAAATTAAATCAAAGGATTAATTAACCATGACATCAAATAATCAAATATAATCTTAAAAGGATCAATCAAAATTATATAATTGATTTTAATCAATTAATTGTATAGTTTTAAATCAAAAATCAAATTGAACCTATTCATCCTTACATGGCTAATTTAATTAATTGATTGAATTAAATAATC
>MU225840.1:774297-802879 GCA_018584345.1 Thuja plicata
GCTAATTTAATTAATTGATTGAATTAAATAATCCTAATATCTTTCAACATGAATTTGAGAAACCAATGGGAATTGAGAACACAAAGCACATGGATCACTCCTAAATTTGAATCTCAATCACTCATTTACAACTTTGAATCTCAATCACTCAAATTTGTCCCTTTGTCTCAACCTTTGAGACAATCATTTAAATTGTCCCCCCATTTGAAACCATCTCAAATCATTTCACTCAACCAAGGCTTAATCATGATCAAGTAACTCTACCCCCTACACTTGGGAATTTTCTATAAATACAAGCCATTTTTTAGCATAATCATATCCTAGAAATTTGAATGCAAAGCATCAAACCTATAGCCATTTTTACAGCAAATTGGAGTATAATTGAAAGATCATCATAACAATTGAGCATTATGGAGAGAATTTGAGTTGCATTTGAATTCGTTATTGTCATCATTTAAGAGAATTAAGCTAGATTAGGCATACATTTTATCAATTTCTCATTATAAGATTGTCACTAGTAGAGATTAAGGCCGAAAGCTTTACTAGCATACTGGTTAGAGAACCATGAGATGTTTAGTGATTTGATTACAACTCTTTAGCTTAAATTTTTTATATTTTCACGTAGAATTGTAGTTAAATAAATCAATCTCATGAAGGTGTAATTAATTCACACAGAAGGATAATGAAGGGGTTAGCTCAAGAAAGAGAAAACAAGTACAAACAAAATCTAAGTCGAGTCAGCCAAAGAGGAAACCGAGAAGAAAATATGTTATGGGTAAAGATGAAGAAGATCAAGAGTTAACATAAACCAAGGATATCAGCAAGTTCATAGTTGAAAAACACAAATGCACTACCAATGTTGATGAAATCTGCCATAACATTCAGAATTCAGTAGGTTTGTCAGGTTTTAAATTTATCAAGTATGAGAGGTTAAGAAAATATGATAAGGCTAAAATAGAAGAGGCTATGATGGATATGTTGGTAACATATAAGATGACACCTTTGGAGATTGGGAACCTAGTTCCAGATGAGCTAGGAAACAAAATTACTGAGATGAAAGCATGCCATGAAGACAGAAAGGCAAATCAGAGAAGGAGCATTAGCTCAAATTATACCAGAGTTAACAAAGAAGAAAAAAGAAAAATTTATGGATCAACATAAGAATAGATTCATTCCTAAATTGAGAGCCTATTCCATACTAAATAATGATGTAGAATGTGTTGTACAACAAACCCAAAGCATATGGAAGATTATCTTTGGATTAATAGTTGAAAAGAATAAAGATGAAGGCACAACTAAGCAAATGGAGCTTGACAAAAAAGAAGACATCAATGAACCAGATAACATTGATGATAAGACACATGATGATATTCAACCTAAAATGATTGACATTAGTAAGGAAGAATTGAAGAAAGATGTTAACGATGAGAAGAAATACAAGGTTGAGGAAGAACAAATTGAAGATTTGACCACTGATGAGGTAACACAAGGTTTGAATGCCAAGGAAAAGAGGCAAGAGGCACTCTTAATTCCATATTCATCTACTGAGGCAAATCTTCAAGAAAATGCAGAGGGAGATAAAATAAAAGAAGAACAAGCAGATAAGTTTGCACTAGATATCTCTAAATCACTTGAAGAAGTCACCGAGGTGACCAAGACTTCTAAGACAGAGGAGAAACAAGAACCTAAGGAGGAAGAGGCAATAAAAGAATTGGTACAACTACCTAATGTTGCTCCTCTGATATCTATTGAAGTTAAGTAAGATGATACATCTGCCAAGAAGATACTCAATACTCAAAAGGAGTTAGTATCAATTATTTGTGACACTAATATTTTGAAAGATAAATATAAACCGAGTAGCAGCTCACCAGAGCCAAGCAAGAAGAAATCACATAAGAAGAAGGATAAGAGCTTTGAAGTTACACTTGATGAATTTATAGTCATTCCAAAATGGGATATTGATAACTTATCTTACGAACATATGCTAATATTGCAGGACTTATTGAACAAGAAGAGGAAGCAAGAAGAATTGAAACGTGAACATCAACAAAAGAAGGTATTACATGAGATTAAAGACATCTTTGTTGATGAATTTGAATTTGAAGACCTAAATGAGAAGGCACCTATCTTGGAACAATTGGTTCATATTGTTTAGAAGGAGAACATAGATGACATAAATGCAAATGAAAAACTCCTACAAAGATCAGAGAGAAAATTTGAGACCAAGGTACTTGAGAAAATTGCAAAAAAACTTATCGAGAAACAGGTTGCACTTTCTGATCTGGTCAGCAATTTAGAAGAAGTGATAGAGAATGTTCTCTTTTTGTACAAGAAACTATTTAATACTAAATTCTTTACAAAGGAGAATCAACAGCTTATTCAAAATCTCCAGATAGATTTGAGGTCAACAAGACAGTCACTGAGCATGGATGCAAGTTCAAGATCTTTTCACTTTAGCAGGTTGACACATGCCCAAGGGAGATTAGCCGAGCTTATCGCTAATGATGGCAGAATAAGGGAAAAATTGATTTCAATTCAAAAAATGTTGATACCTCACTTGGAGGTTATGCAAATAGAAGTGAAAGAGGCAAAGGAACTATCACAAAAAGATCCACCTATGAACATTGTTGAGTCTGATTGATCTAGTTGCTGAGATAGAAATCAAATTTCAAGTTTTGGAGTCTGTAAGGACAAGTTGGGATAATTCTTTAGCTATGATATTATAGATTCATAAACCATTTTTGGATAAGTATGGTTTAACCCTAATGACCCTAGCAGAGGAAAGTGACAAGAGTGACAAAAACAAGGGGCAAATGTCATAGATTCAATAGGGGAAATGTGAGTATGTATTTACATATGTTACATATATAGTGAAGTCTTTATGGAGAAAGACCGAGTCAGAATCCTAGGGGGAGTTTTGAATTTTGAATTATTTTGAGTACTATTTTTTTTGAAGGACTGAAAAGACATGACAAAGTGTTTTTTCCACTAATGAGAAAGGGGGAGATTGTTGATCTCTAATTTTTTTGTCTATTAGTGTCCCACACTTAGTCATATTCAAGGTAGGTTGGTCGTTCATCACTGCGACTGAGCCATCTCACTAAGGTCGAGACCGAGCAGTAGTTACTGCCAGGAAAGTCAGAGGTCATTGAGTACTCAATGGATGTTGAGCAGAATGATTCTCGAGTTGCATAGAAGAGTTAGTGTTGAGCGACACCATAAAATTATGTCGAGTGACATAGTATTGACTGAGCACCAGTATTTTGTTTTTTTGAGTAAAATAGATTGTGTATATGTGTTTGGAATGACACAAACACCAAGGTAAACTATTTTGGCTTACTTCTATGGAGCATTTAATGATCATATACATAGATTTAATGTATTAATCACGCATTATTTTTATGATCATGGATCCCTATGCAAGCCATGTAACCAATCAAAATTAGGGATGCCTAAGAAGCAAAAGATGAAGGATCTAGATCAATGATCTTGATCTGGATGGTCTATTTATGAGATGCTTCAAACACTAATCCATGTATATAGAGGTGTGTGTAAGCATGTATGTTTGGATGTGGATGTGAAGAGAAGAGATCAGAAGTATATGAATACTTTACATATCTGAAGCATTGACCAGACAGAGTAACCAAGTAGAGCAGTGAAGAGCAGAATAGAGATAAATCTGTCATGCCCAAAAGTTGGGCAAAAACACACAATCAAAAATTTTTAAAACATGCTTAAAGGTTAACTAAACTACCTCAAAGGTAGCAAGTGCACACAAAATGGAATAGAGGAAAAATAGTAACCAGAAAGGTCAAACTATGAGGAATAGCTTTTAGAGCTACCCTACAGGGGTCCCTAAGCTACAAGATTTGATCGACACGCAAACTGAGGTAGTTGCCCAAAAGTCATCCAGAGTTGACCAAAAGTCAACTATACTCTGAAATACATGAAAGGAAGTTTC
Source organism: Thuja plicata (assembly GCA_018584345.1). Lineage (NCBI taxonomy): Eukaryota > Viridiplantae > Streptophyta > Pinopsida > Cupressales > Cupressaceae > Thuja > Thuja plicata. The sequence goes on from MU225840.1 coordinate 778,259, forward strand.
TACGGCCTGCTAAGCCCTTATAAAGTCTCACACATGCAAATCAAGACAATTGACCCAAAAGTCAACTATCTCCGAAAGACGCAAAACTAGAATCCTAGGGTCCAGAGAGTACAAGGAATACCTGGTATGAAAATTAAGAAAGTCAGAGGTAGTTTGACCATGATTGACCAAAAGTCAACAGTGTATGATGATGGTCAAAGGTAGCGATAATTCCCTCGAAAGAGGTATATCATAAAAATAAAGGGGTTGTTGTGACCCCCTTAACGATATTTACGCTAGAAGGCTAATATTCGAAACAGAAAATTGATTAAATAAAATTCGTTCAAAACCGAACATTAATGTATAATAATTAATAATAATACCAAAGCTTTTCAAAACAAAAGCCTAACAATTAAAATATCTAACATAATTAATTTTTTTTTATGAAATAATAAAATTAATCCCTAATCTTAAGATAATACATTAACCCAATTATTGACTTTAAAATTTTATAGTGACCACCCATCTAATTTAATATAAAAAAGAAATCATATTTAAATAATATCCAATCTCATAAATTAAATCTAATCTACAATTTAAATACAATTTTATTTTTCTTTTTAAAACATATTTTTAATCTATGTTATAATAAAATAAATCTAATATAAACATTAATAGCTCATATTAAAACATTGTATATTATGACTCAAAATTAAATAAATCCTAACCCTAACTAACCTAGAAGAAAATCCAATCTTTAATATACGCGTTCTTAATAAAACCTTAAAACACTAAACTAAAAAGCAATCTAAAAAAAATAAGCATGCTTTACACCCTACGTACTAACCCTAACACTTATGTTTTTTAAGAGCAAAGATTGTTGCAGGCATTGTGAAATGAAGAACCCGGTGGCACTAAATGCGAAGGGAGGTGGCGAAAGCGGGAAGGTGGAGGGATGGCGGGCGGCGCCCCTCCCACACCCCACTGTGGTTCACAGTGGGTGGAGTCGTCGACCGCGGCTGACGCAGCTCCCCCTGTGTTCCATAGTGGAGTGGGGGCAACGGCCCGCGCGGCCTCCGCCACACTCTGTGGGTTATTGCATAAAAAATATTTTATTAAAAATGCCAAAACCTTATTTTTCTTTCCATTCCAGTTTGTTAATGATATATATATATATATATATATATAACATTTTCTAACATACTTTTTTTATAGCAAAAGAAATATATTTTATATGATTATTATTTTAATATATATCTTAGAAACAACAACAACAACAACAAAAATTTACTAGTGTAAAAAAATGTCTGTACCAAAACAGTAGCTATTAGGAAATACTATTTTCAAAATTTTATTTCTCAAAATGAACCCATATTTTATCCCTAACATGATGGTGGAAAGAATTTTTTTGATACAAGCAAATTGATTTTTTTGAAAAATCTTCAGAATAATCCTAAGTGTAAAAAAATTATTATTCTCCTCCCAAGAAAACTAACTTCAACAATTTAAATTTAAACTTCCATTTAATCTTATCTGAGGAATTCCTATTTAAATGTGACCATAACATTAGGTACCAAAAGAAGGTTAAATTTGTCTATTAGGCAAATTATCGTTCTCATTTAAATTTGAATTATGATCATTTCAAATAATGAAATCTAAGCATAAACACATTATAGATAAATATACTTCTTTTTATTTCTTAAGGTCAACATAAATGGAAAATTAATAAAGATATTATAACAACATGGTTACTCTAAAATTTCTCTTTGAAACGAAATCTTGTTCACATAAAAATCTCCATATTGATAAAATTTTATCCATACCAAAATGATGTCTTCACAAGATTTCTCACCTAAATAGCTTAAAAAATGATTACAATGTCTTGGAAACTTCGTTCCACAATATGGACACAATGATATTTCCATACAACATAGGTTACAATGAAGGTTCTCTTTTTCAATTCCAAAACTTAGGATGAAGATGTTTTCCAAACTCCTAGGCCCAACTAAAGACATGTATTGATGAGGTTGACCATGGAGGCTCATCTCCCAACCTAGGCCTTTTCAAGGCCACCCTCGAGCTAGGGGATCCATTGAGGAATTTGATACAAACAAGCATTACTCGTCTTATAGAAAACACTCACAAAAACTCACAAGCAAGAAATCTTCCTAATACAAGGTTGAACATGAGGAAGGTCTCCAAGAGGCCTTCCTGAAAATAGGGGTGGTGGTAGACCTTCTCTGTAGGAGAAGCCAAGTAATAAAGAAATAAAAACCTCAAGCCACACATGGACTTGGAATGACCATCTTCACAAGATGCAGTCATAAACAATAACCTTCTTATGCCCCCTAGGTTCCCTTAGGCCCTACTTGGCATCATGGGTATCGTGAAGCCTCATGTCTTTTCACTCCTCACATGGGAGACTCTACACTAAAATTGAGTCATTCCTACCACCCCCTTCAAGGTTACTCTTCCCTCCCAAGGGTGAGTGTGCCTTGAAGAAACCCATTCAAAATGCAACACAAAATAAAATACCACAAAACAAAACACCAAAATTTCAACTTGAAAATAACTTAAATATACATAGGACTTCATTAATGAAGTTTCAAGATCAAGAACATGCATGAATAAACAAAATTTACTCTAAAATATCCAACCTTACTCCAAAGCTAAGGTGAGCTGAAATTTGGTGATGAGATATCCTTCCTATCCTTCTTCTCCAAAAGCTCCTTCAATTCTGAAATCTGTCTCTAAGGGTAGAGAGTGGGTGAACACCCAACTCTTCCTAAAACCTTCCATAAATAGGAAAAACTCCAAGACTAACCAAAGGTGACAAGACCCTAACCATCCCTTTCTTCCCACTTTCCTTCATTCTCCATGAGTGGAGGTAAATGCAACTTGAGAGAGAGAGAGAGAGAGAGAGAGAAAGAGGTTAACCAAAGTTACACTCTTCAAAATTCGCTCAAGTTTGAAAATGAGACTTTAGGGGAGAAATAAATGAGTTTAGAGGCTCATTTATGACTGAAAATGACCCCTAACCCCTAGGGTACCAAGTTGGGTAGCTAAAACTAACCCTGGTTACCTTCTGGGAGCCTAAAAAACCCTCTTAAACCACACCTAAAGTTAACCCACGGATTTTTAAGTCAAGATGACCATCTAGAAACTTTTAACCTTGGATAAGCTTGGGTACTACACTTAGGTAACCTTAGTTAACCCTACACCTAACCATGGTTCACATAACTAGCCATGTCAATATTAAATGCAACACTTGCCAAAATTGGCACAATAAATTAAAACAAATGACATGGCTTAAATACATTAACTTTAATTAATTAAAATACACGCATGCAAACCACATTTACGAATAAACCACATATACAATGAGGTCCATATTTTTCTATATAAACAGGACATTGGAATACACAGAATTTTACATAGGTCCCCAATTCAGATCCATGGTCAACTATCCCTGCACACTCATTGCACACATCATTAGGTCCAAAACAACATGATTTGAAAGAATAATACAACATCAATAATTTATTGCACATAACTATATCTGAATTCAAACTTAAATAAGCATAGCATTGGTTTCCTAAACCAAATTTATCGCAACACATTCATACATTTAATCCAATATGTGACATCATCATAAATTGAAACTGCGTCAAAACATAAAGCATCTCAAGTGTATCTTAATTACATAATCAAACACTGAATATATAACATAGGATTCAACAGATCCTTAAATACATAAAAGTCTCCAATAGTCAAAGTATATATAAGCATAAAAACCACTGAAAGCATGAAGAATAAAATAGTAAAACTATGACAGTCTAATGTATGTCTCACAAAATCAGAATGAGAGATCAGTTAAGAGTTGGAAAGAGGAGATTTGTTATCAACATTTATAGTGCAAACCGAAAGATCAGGTATTGATACATTCTAGCAAGTGAATCAGGGTAAATATCTTAACAAAGTGGTTTTAACAGACCTTTGCAAATCCCTTAATAGAGTGCTTACTTTGTTGTAAGTTTAAATCCTTTAACAAGGTAGATTGTATAAGTCTGAATGCTCTTAACAAGGCAGACCCCTCACAGGACAGATCATCAAAAGTGATCAAAATTTGTATCCCTAACAGGCACACTTTATTACCATGGTAGTGAATATTTGTGGGTGTCATCCCCACCCCAGTTTTATCTTCAAGAGTTTCTGAGTTACCAAAATCTTTGTGTTATGTGTTCATGATTAGATGTTAGATTTTTACAATATTTTATTTTATGTTTATGAATGCATGGTTGAATCAGTTTGTTAAGAATTGGTAGAATTTTTATAGATCTGATTCACCCCCCTCTTAGTTACTACTTTCCCATATTAGACTTCCAACACCGATGTTATCCAATTTTTTAGTCTTTCGGCCCTCCTTCTAGCACCACTTATGTTGAGCTTTGTTTTTACACAAGTCAATTGTTAGGATTTCAAGATTTGATTTCCTCTCTTGATAGAATAATGAAGTTATTCCCAAGGTTCTATGTGGTCGTGGTACAACCTACTTGGTAAACTCAATTGAAGATAAATGTGAATGTTAACAAGGAATCCTTTGCTGGTACTTTCAAGACGTCAAACTGCAAAACAACTTTAGTACTTGTTTATGTATTTTCTAATTTATCAATGCATGTAGCTTACTAATGATGAAAATCTATGCTAAAACCTATGATGATTATCTATTTATCTATATTGTCAAAGAAGATCAAAATATTTGGGTAACGAGAGTTTAAAAAGGGTAAAAGCACATTAAACTATCACCTTTTAAGCTAACTTGATTGACTCGGTCTAGTTAGACTCAGCCTAGTCAGACTCAACTGATTCTAACAGGGATGAGTCCATGTATGCATCACGCGACACCAAATGGCACCTATGTGGCCTAGTAGGAATCAGTTGAGTTTAAATGGGTCGAGTTAGATTCGGCCGAGTCTTCCTAGGTGGCATGCCATGTTGGAAGCCAAACCTCCAAAAACACACAAAAAAAAAAAAAAGTTTGCACTTATGCTATTATGTTCTATGATCAAAATAGAAAATATCAAAAAAATAAAAGTACCCTTTTATAGATCTCAAAACGATGATTCTTGACATTTAAATTTTATATTGTTTTGACTACAAAACATTGAAATTTTTTGCTAAAAACTACATGTAGGTATATAAAGCTTTGAGAAGTTGATTCGAAAAATATAAAAAAAATGCTAAATTAATTCAGAAATTTTTTAAAATCATAAACAACACTAGAGAAGAGAGTCATCTTCAATAATATGTAATTTATCTGGTTTTTGGTATAGTTTTGATAGGGGAAAAGTGGCAGGAGACAAAAACTGTTGATTTCAAGTAAGTTTGACTTTGAATACTTATAACGAGCAAACTATTAATCAAAAACACTTCTTTCTTTTTTTCAGCACTAGCTATACATGTCATCTAAAACATATTCTAAAATTGGAGGAAAAAATAATGTTTTACTTATAATGATTTGGCGGGAAGTAAACTCCCTGATTTGTAGTATTTTCAAGAAATGCAAAATAAACCTAAAATTTTCAAAAAAGATATTAATTTTTGTTCAAATTTTTTGAAAAAAATTATAGGCATAAAATTCATCATATTTCACACATTTCATCAATTTACATCATCTTCAAATTCTAAACAGAAATGTGACTTTTATGCCCTTGAAGTTTTACGATTTTAGTGTTGTTAACCTTTTCCTTTGTAAAAGGGTGACAGTTTATTATGCTTTTACCCAACAATTTTTCTATAAAAAAAATCCTAACGGACATAAACCATTTTTGAACCTCCCTTTTGAATTGAATGATGGAAAGATTGGAACCCACTTAATATGAGTCATAACATGTCATGCTTCTATACCCAATCGATGCAATCATTTGGACAGAAATGTATCAAGATGTAAGATTTTCAAAATCTATCAAAATTTTGAAGCCCCAAGTATGTACACACACACACGATAGATTTATTGCTAAACCAACAAACTTATCTTTCATAATCATTCATCATAGCAAGATCGATGAACAACAACAAAATCCAATTTAATCAATTGCAGATCCAAAACACAATAAACCCAATTGGCTCTTTCAAAGAAATGAATGAGCAAATACACATTCATAAAATTCCCATAGACAACAGAAAATAATCACACAGTGAATGAAGAACCATTTATATATCTTTATTGCATCAAAGATATGACCATATTACATTGTTTTGATTACAATATATAGTGCTTTGATCTACAAACTCTGACCCCCGAAACTAGGGCTTCAATAACTCTAAAAATGATGAAAACAAAGCTAAATCTAAAGCTTGTTAAAGAAAACTAATGCTAAATAGTTTGCATGGATCCTTGATCCATTTACATTCAGTCTTCCCATGAATTTAGGGTCAAACTCACTTAGAAAGAAGATAAAAAGTAACTGGAGGTCCACAATTTCTAACTGAAGTCTTCCTTTTGATCTCTGAGTTCTCCCTTGGAATTTTCATTTGGAGTTCCCCGTGCGGTGAAGACTGATAGAATACCTTTAGTCATGCAAAAATGAACCCCAGTTGTTGATCAATTTGATCTGGAACTCTGCTTTCATGCAAAAAATCTCTCACGCTAGAATGGCCCAGAATTTGGACCCTGACCTTTGCTCTGAATTTTGATGGAGGCAAAATTCACTAAGTATGAAAATCAAGTTTTGGGTCCTCCAAAGACTTCAGGAGACCGAAAGGCCGAAAACTGGCCTTTGCAAAAATGGCTAAGTATGGGAAATTTCTATTCCAAAACTTGGCTAAGTCCCCCAGTGGGCAATCACTATCAGAGTATTTCTAGATGATCATCCCGTAGCCTTTGCACTATTTCCTATACCTCCTCATAGTCTACTTCTTGCTCTTTCACTTCACTCAGGCGTTGTTCTTGCTTCTCCTAGAAGGTGGTTAATTCTGAAGTGAAGAACATTATTTCTTCCTCATGTTCTAACATTCTCTGCATATCTTCTTTAAAGTAAAAGAGTTGATGAAGATCTGCTTTCACACTGGCCCCTGTTAGGATGCCCTTCAATTTTTGTATGAACTCTTTGGCCGGGCATAGAATATGATGTTCTTCATCCTTGTACAATTCTAAGTCAATACCTGTAAAGAAGTTTTCTATCTGTTCTACCCACATCACGATTCCCTCATGCCTTTGGTGTATGTGATTTAAGCACTTCTCATAGACCTTAACCATTTTGGATATACTCTTGATCCATGTGCCAAAATTGTCTAACTTTTCACCTTCATATACCTTTACCAAAATCTGGAAACATTGCATCCTGATTATCTTTAGGTCCTGTAGCATGGTCTTCCATCTAGTCAACTTAAATTCTAACCCTGTGTCACTTTCCATCATATCCACCAATTTGGTGGCTTCTACAAGGATAGCTCTGAACAACCTAAAAATTGCCTTAATAATCCCTTCTCCAAATTTTTCAAAATCATTCTTCCAGTCGATGCATGCTTGTAGGAAAGAATGAGTCATACATATGAATAATTCTAGAGCAACTTTCTTCTCAAGGATGACCTGTAATGAGGCTTCTAGGAAACTTGGGTCAATGGGACCCACCATCTTGTGAATGAATTTCTTTAGTCTCATTTTTATCAGTTAGTGACTTTATTTTCTCCTCATCCTTGTCCATGTAACCCAAATCATGTTTGATTCCTAGAGCTACCAGAGTTTTACTCCCTTCCCTTGTAGGCTCCCCCAAATAAACCTCTTCAAAAGTGTAGTCTTCTAGGGTTACCTATGCCTTGGTGACGTAGGTGGTGGGAACTGCTACCTGTGCTTTCTAGTGACCCTTTGTGGCATGAGTGACATAGGATATGGTCCTTATTGGCATGCTAGATTCATCTTTAAGAAATGCTTGGCCTAGGAAGGACATTTCTGCCTCTTCTTCTTCTTCTTCTTCTTCTTCTTCTTCTTCTTCTTCTTCTTCTTCTTCTATATGCACCCTCTTCCTGGGTTGAATTTATTTAGTAAATTAAGTTATTTTAGTAAATGCAGTGACAGACTCATAAGGGTAAATATATAATACTAGAGAAATGCCTTATTCATCTTGGGTTGTTCTCTCCTCCTATATTTCCTCTTCTTCTTTTTCTTCTCCTTCTTCTTCCTTGTCTTCTCCTTCTTCCTCCTTATCCTCTCATTCTCCCTTCTCTTAATCATTATGTTTTCCCTCTTCTTTCGTGGCATCTTGTTCATTGTCATTTTCTCTATCGTCATCCTCTAAGGAGCTAGTTAATATTTTGGCCCTAAGACCCATTATTAACTCTAGTGTTGTCTGAAGATGAGGCATTTTTCCCGTATCTAGCGGCACTTGGGGAGTCAGGTTGGATAAATATAGTGGATATGAAGGTGGTTGGGTAGGATCTTGTAAAGAAGGTGGAGGAGTGGGAGTAGGAATTGGAAGAGAAGGCGGGAGAGTGGGAGCAGGAGTTGGAAGAGAAGGTGGTGGAGTGGGAGCAGGAACTGGAAGAGAAGGTGGTGGAGTGGGAGTAGGAGTCAGAAGAGAAGGTGATGGAGTGGGAGAAGGAGTTGGAAGAGAAGGTGGTGGAGTGAGAACTACACCCTTTTTTGTTTTCGTATCCTCTCCTACCTCCTTGGGTGACTTCTCTGGAGTAATGTGTGAAACCTAGTCAATAGAGGATGTGGATACACCTTGGGTTCTTGTCTACTTGTTTGCACTTGTGTCCATTCCTATGAGTGGTACATCTGCTGTGGGATTTGTGAACTGAGTCAGAGGTGGGGTGAGGATAACCTAAGGGTTTACCAGCACCTATCCCCCTATACTAACTTCTGTTGTTAGATGAAAGGAACCCTGGCCTTGGTCTCTGAAACATTCAAGGTCCTCAAAGTTGGACATGATAAAATCATCTGAACTAAGGACGTCTAGAGGATTTTCTCATTCTCCCTGTGTGTTTATTCCTCCACGGGTAGGTGTGCCTTCATTGGGATCCTTTTTCCTTAACATAGTTATCTTGGATCTTGTTCTTATAACCAGAGGTATATCATACTTATCATTTTGTTCATCTTCTTGATCCTCCTACAGGGTTTCTAATTGTGTAGAGGTGGATGCTCTCTTCCTCTTATATACTTTTTTCCTCTCTCCCATGGTAGTACTTATAACAGGAGATTGACCGAAGACCGTAGGAATTTCTCCTTGGGTTGTCTGTGATTGATCCAAGGGTGGTGTTATACTCCCAGTCATCTTAGTCCTTGGAGGCTTATGTTTGGGATTGGTTCCATACACAACTGGATGCTCATGGCCATATACTATTCCCGGATTCTATGGTGGGACCTTCTTGAATAGAGGCATTACGAGATTTTCTTTGTATTTCTTGTCTCCTTTTGTTGGAGGGTTCACTTGTGGCTTCATAGGAATATGATCCATTGGTAATGGTTTCTTTATCTACAAATTGGTGGTCTTGATTATGTGTGTTGCCTTGAAATCGATGCTATCATTTTCATCTTTATCTATCTCGGCATTTAGAATCAGCCTGGTGTATATCTTATCTTTATTGTATAGAGGGTCTAATACACCTTTTTTATCTTTGTCCCAAACTTTGGGGGAAATTTCAATCTCTAGGGCCACCTCTACCAATGTCAAAGTCATCTTGCAATAGTCCCTTATCCAGCCCTCATGATCATCCACACAATTGATCCAGTGATCTTCTATATGTGGCTCATAAATGTAGTGTTTACCCATAATGTGGTTGTAAGTGCCTATGGGATCAAACTTGGTCCTGATATGTGCATATAATTGTAGTGGGCACTCATCCCATTCAAATTATAGAGACTTGCATATCTTCATATCCAACAGGGTTTACAGGCTTATTGATATGGGAAAGTCCCAACAATTCTTCTTCTTGTGCTTTATGTGCTCAAATGCATATGCGAGTTGTCTAGCCATTTCTATGGTGATTACCAAATTAGATGGGTATCTAGGTAGCTTCTTGGGGCTGAGAGTGGATCCTACTACTCTGATGTACGTGAATGTCCTAAACTGTAAGTAGAAAGTCCATATTTCCCTAACCTTGGCGGCAGCCTTTCTGAATAATCTTTTGGCATAATCACCCTCTATTGAATGGATGATTACAAAGATGAAAGTATCATTCACTGTCCTGTAATCTAGACGGTTCTCATTCATGTTTTCTTTCCTTTTCAACTATGGGTAGAATGTGAAAGACCATACATTTGGTCGACCGAAGGCCCCCTGTTTCACCAGTACCAGGTATTCTTCCCTTGCTGCCAGCAAGTATACCACGTATGAGGTCATGTAGAATTTTGGGATATACCTTACTGATATCAGTTGTTCATCTAATTTATCACTTAGAATGGTTTCCTAGGAAAACCTGGCCTTTTTCCCTTTGATTCTCTTGACTAGTAGGATCATCCAATTCTCAGGCCAGATGGACTAAGGTAGTTGATACAGTCAGCTCAGTGTTGTAACAGTCGCTTAGATGTCATCTTTGAGGTACCCTATCCTTAATTATATCCTCTCAAGTTTGTTCTTGGGTAGAGATTGGATCAAATATTCCTGATTGGCAATTTCATAAGCTTCCAGAGTGTGTTTTGTAAACCATTTTGGGCCTTTGTTAATGGAGAAGTCGTAGAACCGATCAACCCCATTTTGGAGATGGAAAACATATTCAATATTATCTGGTCTAAGATCCAAGACCATGTCTCTTTCTCTATTTTTTACCACCCTCTTATCAGGTACGTAGTGGTGCGCTAAGGTCATGATCACTTCTGAGGACAAAACTGATACTAGGTGTGCAATTGCGTTCACTAGAATAGAAAAGACCAAGGCGATGCAATCAGACGAACCTCCAGAAGGCTTGGAACATCTGACCAATAAATCATTCCAATTTACATAGCCTATGTCTATTTCGATGATGTCTTGGTTGTGGTTTCTGATCTTGGATGGGGCATAGTACCCCTTGAAAAGGTACTTCATTGGTGATTAGATGCTCTTTTCTGACATTCCTATAAGAAAAACACACAAACATCAACATTTATTTAAAAGAAACTACTAAAGAATGACGTGAAGAAAAAATACAACTCTAACGACCAGAGCAGTGGCTCAAAATTAGTCAGGAATGAAAATTGGTATATTTTTGGCCATTCAGACTTGCAGACACTGAAAACAAGGTCAAGGTGTGATAGGCTGAAAACTGTGACAAAGATCATATGATGTTCTTTTGGACTTGCAGAGTGTGAAGGTGAAAAGGAATTTGAAAGTGCGAAAGGATGAAAATTCCTTAGGGTGCGAAAGGTTGAAGGCGGTTTGAAGATGCCCTTTTAGACATTCAGAGTGTAAAGGTGTGAATGGAGTTCGGAGGGCAAAAGGTTAAATATTTTTGGGTACGTCCTTATTTTTTATATATTGGATGTTGCGGGTGTTGCGATCTGTGAAATGCTGCAAGTCCGAATGTCTAAAATCTGAAGAACTTCACACTTAACGATTCTGCACTTTAGGATCTAGTGTTGGGGTCCATTTTTGGCCTTTTAGAGGCCAAAAACCTATGATTTCCAAGAGAGGAGAAAACCCTAAAACCTAGAAAACTAAGAAACAGAATGATGACAAAAATGAAAAGGTGCCAAAAACCTAGAGCCAAGGATGTGGTGATTTAGGAGCAACAAGGAGAAGAAAAAAAACTAAAGACTGATGACTGAATGATTAAAAAGAAAAAAAGGTGCGAGAAATGACAAAAAACAACAAAAAAATGAAGAGGACAAAGGGAAGAGGTGGAGATGAGGCCAACTTGCTAGGGCTGCGAAGATGCAGGGGAAGATTTTTCATCACGAAGCACAAAGAATCCACGCAAGGAGGCAAAGCAACAAGGAACCAAAAAAAACTTAGATGCGAGGAGGCATAATGAGTAAAAAGACATGTAGGTTTACTTTTATAGCCCGTGGGTGATGTCATCTCTTTCAAGATTTCAGCATCTGAAACCTTGGAAAAGGAAACACTCACCCCTTTCGGTGTTTCAAAGACCAAAACCCTAAAAGATGTCAGCCTGGACTTCCGCACTTTTAGGCTTTCAGAGGTTGGATGACCTCGTCAATTTGAAAGTGTGAAAGTTCATAAGGATAGTGATGTAAATTAGTGTCATGTCAATTATTATTTAGGTCATGTCAATTATTCTTCAAGTCATGTCAATGATCTTGTGCAAATGACGCCTCATTCCAGGTCAACCCCACCTGTATTGTCGACTACAATGTCGAAAACACGTAGCATGAAAACATCCTCTACTGTACATCATATTGCTAGATCCCTCTTTTGCTCTCTCTCTCTTTTTATGTGTTTATCTCCCTGGAAGCGTTCTTTCTTACGGGTGTTTCATAGTGTTATCATTTTATGTAGAAAGAGATGCACATGAGGATGCGCTAGAGGCAACTACTGGTGATAAAATACCATCATTTCCTAGATCTTTCTGTATTGCTAGTACAGTAATTTTGCAGACCACATTGGTCGTGACTGATGAAGAATTGATTTGCCTTAAAGATATAGAACATTCCAGCAACGAATAAGTACTTGGAACCTTCTGTATCTTTAAGAGAATCATTTCTTCATCGCTCATTAGCAATGTGGCTTGCAACATTACCGTACTAGCAATACAAGAAGATCTAGGAAATTATGTTATGTTATCACCAATAGTTTTCTTCGGCACACCTCATGTGCATCTCTTGGTACAGTTAATGAATCCATTATGAAACACCCCTAAGAAAGAACACTTCAAGGGAAATAAACACATAAGAAAAGAGAGAAAAAGAGGGATCTACCAATATGATGTGCACTAGAGGATGTCTGCATGCTGGGTGTTCTCAATGTTGCAGTCATAAATGAAGGTGGGGTTGACCTGGAATGAGGCATTTTTTGCACAGCATCATTGATATGACATTGGATACCCGTCGTAATTTTGACATTAATTGTATAATTCTGACGCCCATTTGCGACAAGCATGCTATACTACCGATGGGATAACCATCGGGAATGATATTGGACAAGCATTGATATTGTGACATGGATGTTATAATTCTGACGCCCATTTTCAATGGGGATGTTATACTACCGACGGGCTAACCGTCGACAATGATACTAGATAATTGTCAGTATTGCAACATGGATGTTATAATTTTGACACCCAATTGTGACAAGGATGCTATACTACCAATGAGATAACCATTGGGAATGATATTGGATAACCGTCAGTATTGCGACATGGATGTTACAAGTCTGACACCCATTTGCAATGGGGATGCTATACTAACGATGGGACTTCCATCAGAAATGATTCTGGATAACCGTTGGTATTGCGACATGGGTGTTATAATTATGACGCCCATTTGCGACGGGGATGCTACACTTCTGACGGGGTAACCGTAAAAAATGCTATAGTACTATAATTTCTTTGTGTGGTTAATTCTGACAGTTTTGGTTATCAGAATGGAAATGGTTACCATCTTCGTTGCAATTTTTGATGAAATAACTCTGACAGTGTCAGGTGTCAAATATTCGACACATAGACATGGAATATCCGATAGATAATCATTGAAATGAGGACTCAAATGTACTAGTGTAAGGTAGGGGAAATATGATTATATCTATTTTAAATTATTCTTTCCTTTCAAAAATGATGAACCAGACTCTCCAAAACTCTCAAAAATATCCTTATTACAATGCGCCCATAGGCTCTTATAGAAATGAGAAACTTTACAAACCCTAAATACTGCAATAGAAAGGCCTCTGCATTGGTGTCATGTAGAAGCATCATTATGATGGTTGTTACAACTATCTCAACGTGTTGATATCTGCATCATTATTATCCTTTCACATGTGCAGTATGAATGAATTCCTCATAGTGATTAGTGACTTTTGGCAAGTGGAAACAATTTCATTTTGGGATCAAATCTACCTTGAGATTTGTCGTTATCTAAAAAAGTGACATTTTACCTTGAACAATGTGGGCCCCACCACATTTTAAATGATGTGACTTGACTTGGACACATTTCATAATGATGAGACTTTTCAAAACTCATTTTGCTTGATGTTGGGATTGAGGACACATAATGTTGACATGTGGAACTAGAAAGAGAATTTTGAATTTTCTTTGCTTTAGAGCCTCCAGAATCTCCATAGTGCCAACACATGACACCTTCTACCATGAGTGCTCAATAAAAGTAAAAGACTTGAAGAAAAAGAGATTGTGAATCTAGTAGAGACCACACCATTTTGGCATTTGGTTACCCCAACTTCATGGGGCCATAACTTTTCACTCATTGCTCAAAATTCAGGACAACACACACCATTGGAAAGGTCTTCAGGGGACCTAATTTTAGTCCCTTATCACAATTCTTTCAAAAAATTGTGTTAGGATACATATGATAGTTTTGACCCCCAATTTTGCTTTGAAGGCCTCCAAAAATGCACATTTATGAAACATAGAAAATATCTTCTTCTTTTTTTCAATTTTTCTCATTTCTGCTCATTATATTGCTTTTGTACTACCTTTGATCACCTTCAGACTGCTCTAGATGAATGTTGTGATAGATAACATCTACATTAACATGTACATGAAATTGTAAAATACGATATATACATAAAGAATTTCAAAAAATAGATTTATTTTATTTGTGCTGATATATTTTGCAAAATGTTTATTATATTGACATGTGCAAATATAATTTACATAGATAGACATAGTAATGCATTAACAAAATATTAGGAGTGCTTACGACCAAGAAAAGAATTTTCATGACATATCTTTAACTATAGGTATGATGACTTATTTTCTTTTTTAATTCCTTTGTAAATCATTAGGACAAGGCAAGTGACAATTCTTTACATTTAAAAATATTGTCATGTAAAAATAAAATATGTTAGAGAAATTGATTATAATGGAAACATAGAAATCAAATAACTATGCAAAGATAATGTGGACTGGTCGAGTTCTAGATAATGCACAATGTTTTTAAGTTGATTCATTTAATTGCATTGTTAGAGATTCTTTGTTTGACATAAATCATGTGTTTCTTCATTGTGAATATACACCTAAAGAGCTACTTAATGGTCTTGTAGATTAATTTTTGGATTTCCCTTACAATGGTTGTTATCTAGTTATAAGCTTTTATGAGCTTCAATTGCATTGAAAAATATTCAGTGAATTGCATAAGATGGATGAAAAGGACATGTATTTATGTAAAATAAGTCTTTTATCAACAACAACAAAATGTGAATGGAAAAATTGGACTTTGGACTTAATTATTTTGTGTTAGTTTGTTTGTTACAATTCATCATTATCATATTTATTTAGTGTTTTATTATAAGATAATTGTAGATTTAGTTGTATTAAGATATACATGGCATTGCATGATATTTTATACATGCATTAACTTTGAAAAAATATAATTGTCTTATTTATGCTAACATTTCTTGCAAATTATCTAATATATTAACATGTGTAGGAGTGGTTCTATTAGAAGGAAATTCTATTGCATTGGCAAAATACTAGTAGAACTCGTGATCAACCAAAGAATTTTCACAGCATATCTTTGGCTATAGGTGTGATGAAAGCTTTTCTTTTTTGTTGTTCCTTGGTAAATTTCTAGTCCAAAGCAAAAGACAATTCTTTACAACTAGAAACATTGTTAGAAATAGATAAATATGTCACATAAATTGATTATAGTAGAAACATAGAATTAGAAATCTATCAATAGATAATGTGAATTGATCAAGTTTTGGATGGTGCACAGTGTTTTTTAATTGGTTGATTGAATTTCATAGTTGGAATTTGTTTGACATACTTCACATCTTTCTTCATTGGAAATATACACCAAATAAACTACTTAATGGTCTTTTAGATTATTTTTTGGATTGCATTTCCAATGGTCGTGATGTAGCTTGAAGCTTTTACGTGCTTGAGTTGCATTCAAAAATTATGTGTCAATTGTATAAGTTACATGACAAAGACACACATTTGTGTAGAATGAGGCTCTTACAAACAAAAACACATGCAAATGGAAAAAAATGGACAATAGGGTAAGTTGTATTGTATACAAAACTTAGCACATTGATTAAACATATTCATATGCATGTAGTCTCTCACACATAAGATATTATATTTGTGTTTTAATGAAAACTCATGTTGTTGGGTGGTGGTCCAGAGGAGAGCGAGTGATTTTTATAGGTGATGGTTAGATGGTGGTCGGTGGTCGGTGGTGTATTTTATCCTTTGTAATTAATCCTATGTACTCTCTTTCAAAAGATATTAATAAAATAATTATTTTTTGATGAATAGTGCCCTTTCTATTAATTTATAATATAAAATACATATTCACAAAAAAATTTGGGGGATACGAGATCACCCCACGAGAGTTCACACAACCAAGCCAGAAACAATTATAAATATAAATTACTATTCATAAAAATAAACATGGGCACAACCTAGACAAAGCCACCTCAGGTGGCCAAAGTAGTGCCAGCCCAGGGGGATCCTGATCATCTTTTAGGCCCCAAGTGTCGAGGCCAGGGGTTGGATCTGGAAGGGACCACCCATCTTCATTCTCTCTCTCGTTCTCTTCTTCTTCCCTCTTGGAGGGTGAAATTGCAAGGGCCAGGTGAGGAAACTTGGAAGAAGTAGTTCATGAAGTGTTACCTCCATCATTTGGCCAGCCAGATCCACCAGGTGCCAATTGAACAGGAGGAGCCACAGACCAACCAACAACAAAGCCATGACACAGAGGAGAAGACGAGCGGCGGCACCATGCATCACCACATCTGCTAAGGGAGCATCGAGGAGCCTAAGACCGTGGAGTGTGAGGACAACAAGTGAAAGAACTACAGCCGCAATGATGCCCATAGGATGGAGTCTGATCCCTGGAGGCAGAATCTGGCGGCACTCTGGCAACCATAAAAGGAGCACTGCTCCAATGTTGAAGTAATTCCTGAAGTTGGGCCAACATAAAATAATTATCATTATCAATAAAAAAGAAAAATTAAACTCGTTTTATTTTAGCCACCATGATCAAAACTAATTCATAGTTTTCTTCTAGCCCTTGCTCAAACGCTAATGCTTAAAAATGTTAATACAAATGAAAACATTTCCATTGAAATTAAATGTGGCACATATATTACCTAGATTATTAAATGTTGAATCTGAAATGATGTGTTTCCCTTTATCTCCACTTGTACATACATTACATAGATAACACACGTCAACATTTCCTTTCTTCCAATTTTTCATAATTAAAACTAATAAAACCACCATAAAAAATACAGACAACCAATTAGAAAAAAAATACTATATATAAAATATATACATTACATACTATACAAAAAGTTAAAAATGCATCTCTCCATCGCACAAATTAATAGGAAACATCTCAGCCAAAGACATTAGTGTATTCAAAAGAATGAGCCCTTTCCTTGCTCCTCCTTGGAATCATATATCACAAAAATCCACAAAACTTTAAAAAATTTCTTTTTGTTGCGCATAGCAACATTAATTCCTAGTTTTCTTCTCATCAACAAAAAAATGTTAATGTATATGACCATACTCACATGGCCATAGGTAAAGTAAGAACAATGTCAATTTATCTTCTTAATGAAGGGTACTCCCCTTATTCAACCAAACACACACACACAACACAACAGGGAAATAAATAGAAAAATGCAAGAATAGAACACTAGCAAGAACATGAACACTTGCTTTCTATTATCTTCAATGAAATGATATTATACTATTCAGAAATAAAACATGCTACAACCACATGGGCATTTTTATTACAATAATCTACAAGACAAAGCCACAATCTACACTTTAGGAACCACCCCCTAAAATCCCCCTTCAACCTTATATAAGAAGCACAATTAAACACCTTAGAATATTCTAGAAAGTGAAATTTTCCCATTTTGGCATCCAAAGGTTCAATTTGTCACCTTAAGTGAGTTTTCTCTCTTTTTCTTTTGTATTGAAACTTGAACCTTGATTACCCAACTTCCAAAAGCCATAACTTGCAAATCGTTGAGTTGATTGACTATTATATATCCATTTTAGAAATGCCATGAAGCACTCTATAGCTAAGTCAATGATGCATTGTCCTAGGCAAAGTTTGACCCTTTTCAAAGCCTCTAAAACCTTCAAAACTGAGTTCAAAGTTTTTGTACCACCCCGCCAAAACAGAAAATTCAATATCTTCAAAAATAAACTTGATCTTGCCATGAAACTTTACTGACATGCTTATATATCCAAATTGAACCTCCAGGGAAGTAATTGGAACAATTCATGCTCAAATGAACAACGTACTAAATATAATAAACTTGCCAAAAATAGTAACCCTATCCAAAGATAACCCTTGTTGAAAACTAGACAATATATTTATTTTTTGGGGTGATGCAAGATTGCTCTTACACCTAGGATGCTCATGCATTAGACACCCAGGGTAATTTGAGAAGTGACCTTGTCACATCTCAGGTGTTAAGAGGAAATCTAAGATAGTCAATCTCTTCCTTTGACAACCACAATGAATCTTCAATAGGCCTTCCTTTCCATTTGACCAAATACTCTTCATATTTCATGTTTCTTGTGATTCTGCCAACACGACTCTCCAATATATCTTCTATCTCCTCTATACCTGAAGTAGGTGTTGGAATATTACATTGTGTTTCTATTATCTCATCTTCAATACTTCATGATACTCTGTCAAATCTAAAATATTAAACACTGTAGAAATATTGAGTTCACTAGGCAACTCTACTTCAGAAGCATTTCCTGAATCATGCTTCTTCAAGATTTTGCATAGTCCAATTTTTTTCATCTTCAACTTGCTATATGTTCCCACTGGAAATCTCTCCTTTCTCAAATAAGTCATGACTTCATCTCCAATCTGAAATTCTTTGTCTCCTTTTCTGATGTGCATTAGCCTTGTATTGAATATTCATTTTATTAATATGCTTCCTCACCTCTTCATGCAAATTCTTCAAATATTTTGCAAAGTCTTCAACTTCAACACTACTCTTTTCTTCACTATCCAACTTCCTTGATTCTAAAGCATTTCTAGGACTACTTCCATATATAATCTAGAATGGTGATTTTTCAGTTCTCCTTGATAGGATTATTGTATGAAAATTTTGTTTGTGATAAAATCAAATCCCACCCCCTTTTTTTTTTATCTCCAACTAAGCATATCAACAAATTTTCCAAACTCCTAGTCACTGCTTTTGTCTGTCCATTAGTCTGTGGATGGTGTGTTGAGCTAAACTTCAAATCCGTCTTTAGATTTTTCCACAACATCCTCCAAAAATACCCAACAAACTTGGTGTCTCGTTCTGAAATAATTCTTTTGGGAAGAGCATGTAGTCTCACCACTTCTCTGAAAAATAATTCAACCACATGAACAACATCATTAGTCTTTCTACAAGGAATGAAATGTGTCATCTTTGAGGACCTGTCCACCACCATAAAAATGGAAACATGTCCCCTTTGAGTCCTCGGTAAAACAAGAACAAAGTCCATACTAATGTCCTCTCATGGCCTCTTTGGTACAGGTAATGTCTGGTATAACCCTATATTTTGCTTGGTTCCTTTTTCCATCTGACATATTCTATAACTTTGCACAAATGTCTTAACATCATGTTGCAATTGTGGTCAATAATAATGCTCACTAACCAAAGCAATCATTTTATCTAGACCAAAGTGTCCATCCAATCCTCCATTATGCTTCTCTTTAATTAGGTTCTCCCTCATGGAATTCTTTGGAATTCACAATTGGCTCCCTTTGAATAACATTCCATCTTGTATTATAAAATCCAACCATCTCGTCTTGTCTAGAGTAACAGGTTCTAAGCAAGCTCTCTAGGCCTCTCCAAAATCAAGATCCTCAAGATATAAATTCTTGAGTTCCTTGGACCCAACAACTTTGATTTGCATCTCTGTCAATAAATTTTGCCTCCTGCTCAGGCATCTGCAACCCTATTAAACTTTCAACTCATGTGCTTCAAAATAAAAGTGTAACTTTGCAAAAAATCAACCCATTTTAAATGCCTTTGATTCAACTTTCCTTGGCTATTCAAATACAACAAAGTTTGATGATCATTAAAAAAAAATATTTAGGAAAAAGATAATTTCTCCACTTCCCCAACACCTGAACTATGGTATAAAATACATGATCATAAATAAATATTTTCTTTTGGCATCATTCAACTTCTCACTAAAATAAGCAATGGGTTTACCTTCCCAGCTCAAAATAGCTCCAATGGCATTGCCACTAGGATCACAGTCTACTTGAAATACATTCTTAAAATATGGAAGTGCCAAAACGGGTTGTCCTATAAGTTTTCTCATCAAAAAATCAAAACTCCTTGCTACTCTTGTAGTCCACTTAAACTTTTTTGTATCCCCTCTCATGGTTTTAGTTAAGGGTCCACAAATACTACTGATATTTCAGATAAACTTTATATAAAAATATCTTACCTCGGTAGCACTCCTTGGAGTAGGTCATTCAAGAATAGCCTTCACTTTCTATGTGTCCATTTTAAGACTATGTGCTAAGACAACAAATCCCAGGTACACGAACTCCTGCATAAAACTGCACTTTTTCAAGTTAATTAACAACTTACCATCTATTAACTTTTCAAAGACCCTACAAATATGCATTATATTCTCTTCCAATGTATTACTAAAGATCAAAATATCATCCAACTAAATAACAACAAAATTACTCAAAAATTCTTTTAATACATCATTCACGAGACACATAAATGTGCTCAGTGCATTGGTTAGCCCAAAAGGCATGACTAACCACTCATACAAACCATCCTTTGTCTTAAAGGTTGTCTTCCATTCATATACTTCTCTAATTCAAATTTGGTGATATCTACTCTTCAAATCTATCTTTGTAAAGTACTCAGCTCCACTCAGGCAATCCATAATGTCATCCATCCTTGGAAAGGGAAACCTATACTTGATAGTAATCTTATTGATAGCACAATAATCTGTACACATCCTCTATTCTCCATTTTTTTTGTGCTAGTATTGTTGGTACAACACATGAACTCAAACTCTCTCAAATCAACCCCTTCTGTAACAACTCTTGAACTTGTTTTTTCAACTCTTCACTCTCAGCTAGAGTCATTCTACGGGCTTCCTTATTTGGAAAACTGGCTCTAGGAAGCAATTCCATTTGATGACTGATCTTTCTTATTGGTGGCAATCCATCAGGTATATTATCATATACAATATCATGACACTCATCCAAAAAATTTGCAACTTCCATAGGTACATCCTCTTTATCAACTTTTGGAATTAAAGAAAAACACATATTCTCATGCTTCATGCCTTCTAGAAACTTCTGTTAGAAATAGGAAATGTCCTATTCTCCCAAGAACACCTGCATGCAAGACTGTCACAAACTAGAAGCAAAGGCAGAAGAGAGAAGAATAGCTATGGCAGCCAAAAAGCCAGAGACATGAAATCCATGTTGAAAGAAAAAAGCTTCTATATTATCAGCAATAGAATACAATACAATCTCCTTCTCTATGAAATGAAAAGCGGTGAGTCCTTATAAAAGGATACCGAAACCCTAAAGAAAAAACCCTAAAGAATGATAAGCTACCTAAGTATAACTTAAGCATAGAGTATAATAGACTAATAATTAAATGATTTAATTATTAGCTATAATATGACTACTCTAACACCCCCCCTTAAGTGTAACTTAGGGAGAAGCAAAATAGCTAAAGACTAAAAGATGCATGAAAACAAGATGCATGAAAGGAACTATGGTCCCAGCAACTAGGCCTGATCAGGTACCCAAGTACAAGAAATAAACTAGATGAAGGAAACTAAGCCTCCAATCTAGGGAAAATATGTCCCAGAGAAAGGAATAAGAATGAGCAAGAAGCATCTCCAAAGCATGTAGCTGAAAACTCTGTCAGAAGAAACTATTGGAACCCCCACTGAAGTGCATGACCAGGTAGAGAAGACAATGTCTGAAGAGCTGATCAATCGAATCAGGAAGCAATAGAACCAACAGGTGAACCCCCCCATAATGTTGAACTGGGAGAGGTGACAGGAACACTGAAATGCAATGCCAGAAAACATCTGTAGAAAGTAGAATCAGGAACACCAACAGTGTAACAGAAGTACAAACACAGGATAAAGGGTGGTGTCACCGACACACAGCATGGGCTAATATCATGGAAGGTACACTCACTTGACAAAGGTGGATGCACCTAAAATGGCATAATCATCATAACCCCCCATGGCACTTTATAACAGAGTGCATGTACAAAAACCATACAAGGTGTACAAGATCCCAGAAATGCAGAAGTAGGCACTTTATCATAGTGCATTTATAGAAAGAAGATGCAACAGTAGAGAAGCATACAATGCTCATAAGTCAGAAAGAAGAGTGAGCTAGAAAATCAAAAGAGGAGATCCCAAGACCTGTAGAACCCAAGTAATCTGCCAGAGTGTAAAAATTTCCAAACTCAGAGGAGAGATAACCTAGAGTAGAATTTGGAAAAAATAGCTCTGCAACTGAATAGTTCACTGAACCAGCTTTCCGACGATATCTGGTTTGCCAAAAATGGAGTCCGGATGAGCCAGATATGGCTCCCGGAAGGCAAAAACAAACATCAGACTTCAATAGAAAAAAATATTGTCAAAAAAGAAAACTCAAAAATCCTAATCACCATAGTCAAAAAGATCTTGGAAAGAGCTTTACGACGATATAACGAAGTCCAAAAAAGGCCTCTATATGCTCCAGATAGAGCGAAAAAGGTGATAAGGGCTCAAAAAGGCACTAAAAACCTAGTTTTAAGCCCCGGGGGCTAAAAAAATGGGCCCCCGGGCGCATGGCGCGCGTCGGGGGCTGGGCTGAAGCCCCTGGTCATCCATATGACCGGCTGCCTAAGCCAAGGGGCCGGCAGGGGCTAAAAAACCCGCCGACGGCGGGGTAGCCGGGCGGCGGTGGCAGTCGTGGGCACCGGGCGGAGTGGAGGGGCTGCGGAGGCAGAGGCCGCGGAGCTGTGAGGAGCCGGGAGGTGGTCGGAGAGGCCAGGGGGCGGCAGAGCGGGCCGCAGGGGCGGCAAAGCGGCAGGGGCCGCGGAGTGGGCCGCAGGGCGGCGGGGCGGCGCAGTGTGAAGGGTTGCGAGCCGGTCACCGACCGATGGCGGCCCAAATTTTTTTTTCACTGCGTGCATTTTTAAAACGCATAAAAACAATTTTTTTTAATTTTTTCTCGAAAAACGTGTCCGTACGGCCCTAGAAGACCAAAAAATTTCTCCCAGAGGCTCCGGTGTCCGAATCGAGCGTGTCTTATATGGATTCTGGGGTTTTTGGGCCTTCCGGACACAATCGTGAGGTCCGTTTTGGTCCAAAGTGCCCCAAAAATAAAGACCCCTAGAACCAATAAAAAATACCAGAAAAAACTCTAAAACCCTCTGTGTCTGGTGCGCTTCAACAAAACATGAACAGCCAGCTGCAGGATGGCTCTAATACCATGTTAGAAATAGGAAATGTCCTATTCTCCCAAGAACACCTGCATGCAAGACTGTCACAAACTAGAAGCAAAGGCAGAAGAGAAGAAAAGCTATGGCGGCCAAAAAGCCAGAGACATGAAATCCATGTTGAAAGAAAAAAGCTTCTATTTTATCAACAATAGAATACAATACAATCTCCTTCTCTATGAAATGAAAAGCGGTGAGTCCTTATAAAAGGATATCAAAACCCTAAAGGGAAAACCCTAAAGAATGATAAGCTGCCTAAGTATAACTTAAGCATAGAGTATAATAGACTAATAATTAAATGATTTAATTATTAGCTATAGTATGACTACTCTAACAACTTCCTCCCATCAACTAAACATGTTCTTGCATTACTACATACATTTTCCTCTATTTCCTTCAATGGATTCAGCTTGTGTCAGACTTCATCCTTTGTCAAAGAATAGGTATTTGCATACCCATCATGCATTGAATGATGATCAAATTTCCATGGTCTACCTAACAACAAATGAAAAGCATCCATAGGCATAATATAGCATAATACCTCATCATGATAGTTTCCAATTTTTAACTTTACGGACATTGTTCATTGACCAAAACCTTGTGATCCTTTTGCAAACAAGAAATCTGATAGGGGTTTGGATGCTTCCTTCTAACTTTAATTTATCAACCATTTCCTTTGAAAGAAGGTTATCAGTACTACCACTATCAACAATGACATTAAATATGTTGTTTCTGCACTTATACCTTGTGCGAAACAAATTCTTCCTTTTCTCAGGTTCTTTCTCATTATTTAGCAGGGCTCTTCTAGTAACAAGGACTTTGTTGGAAATATTCAGGACTAACAGAGTTACTGAGAGGGGAGGGGTGAATCAGTAACACTTAAAACTTTAAAGTATTTCTGCACTTTTATATTCTTTAACCATTCATTCATCTAATCTACTGCAATCATAAAAATGTAATCATTTATAACACATAACACAAAGATTGGTAACCCAGAAACCTTCCAAATAGAAAGTAAAACTGGGGTGGGGATGGTACCCACAAAACTTTGGTACTGCAGTATAAA
>MU225840.1:806244-826911 GCA_018584345.1 Thuja plicata
CGGTGAGCTTTGCTGAATGCTCGGTATAGGCTGTGGGTTGAGTGATGAGCTCGGTAAGCATTCAAAACCGAATAAGTGTTTTCACTAAGTGCATTCACTGATGCCAAATGTATCATTATTCCAACAGGACTTCTCCTCTTTCAAAATTTTCAAAATGTGAAGACTCAACATCCTCATCTACATGTGAAACTTTTGTATTTACCTATTATATTTTACTTTTCATCCCTTGATTTTGATGACACTCATAATCTCTATGTCCTTCTTCTCCACAATGGAAACATGTCCCACAAAAACCTCCTCTTCCTCTTCCTCTATGATCTTTGTTATTTTGATCGCGAGGCTTATAGGAATTATTTCCCCTCTTATTTTTACTATTTCTTGAGTCAACATTCTTCTTCTGATCTTCATTTCGGCCTCCATAAGAACGTCCATTAGGCTTTCGACCATGACCTCTTCCAGTTTGTCTACTTTCAAACTTCTTGTTTAGTTTTTCTTCTACCTTTAAAGTAAATTGGCATACATCTTCAATGGTATTAATTCTTACCATTATTAACTCTTCTTGAATAATCAGACTCAACCCATTTATGTAACGGGCAACCTTCTCCTTGTTAGCTTCAAAATAACTTGTTCTGATAAGGACTCGATAGAACTCTTTTGTATACTCCTACAGAGATTTCCCTACTTGCTTCAACCCTTGCATTTTCTTTAATAAATCAAGGTCATAGTCAACATAAATGAATTATCTCTTCAATTTTTCCACCATCTTATCCCACATTTTTATATTATCCTTCCCTCTTCTATTTCTCTCCAACTAAACCTCTTTCCACTCAATTCTAGCATGACCTTTAAACTTTGTCTTTGTGAATCTGACCCTCTTAGGATATTTTA
The DNA here is from genome assembly GCA_018584345.1 of Thuja plicata. Lineage (NCBI taxonomy): Eukaryota > Viridiplantae > Streptophyta > Pinopsida > Cupressales > Cupressaceae > Thuja > Thuja plicata. Next base: position 807,133 of record MU225840.1, read on the forward strand.
TTTCCTCAAGCTCAAAGTACTCCTCCATGTCATTGATCTAATCGATCAACTCTTATGGATTAATATTTCCAGATTAATGTAAAAGCTTTAATCTTTGGTCTCTTTCCAATCTTGGAACTGACCCTCAAGAACCTAGCTTAATCAGGATCCCTAACTATTTATTGACCTTCTTCAAATTTTCCTTCTTTAGATTCATCCTCACTTGCATCTCTTGCCCTAATATCAGTTCCTCTACGCAACCCCCCTTGCAGTTCTTGCACTTGCCTCCGTAGGGCTCTAAAACCCTCTTCTGTTACACCCACAAATATTCCACCATGATTCCTTTATGGAGGCATTTTTTGTACTTATCTCTTAGACCCACAACCATAATCTTGGTGTAAAATGCCTCACGTCCAGTGATTTGTCTACACACTCAGGAAATTCTCCACTGATGCCACTTGATGAAGGGTAATCCCCTTATTCAACCAAACACACGCAACACAATGGGGAAATAAATAAAAAAATGAAAGAACAAAATAATGACAAGAACATAAACACTTTCTTTCATTATCTTTAATGAAATGACATTACAATATTCAGAAATATAACATGTTACAACCACATGGGATTTCCATTACAATAATATGCAAGACAAAGCCACAATCTACACTTTTGGAACCACCCTCTAAAACCCCCCTTCAGCTCTATATAAGAAGCACAATTAACCACCTTAGAATATTCTAGAAAGTGAAATTTTCTCATTTTAGTGCCCAACAATTCAATTTCCTGCCTTAAGTGAATTTTGTCTCTTTTTCTTTTGTATTGAAACTTGAATCCTGATGGCCCAACTTCCAAAAGTCATAACTTGTGAATCGTTGAGTTGATTGACTAGTATATACCCATTTCAGAAATGGCACGAAGCACTCTACAACTAGGTCAATGATACACTATCCCAAGCAAAGTTTGACCCTTTTGAGGGCCTCTAAAGCCTTCAAAATTGATTTTAAATTTTTTTGTACCATCTCGCCAAAATAAAAAATTCAATTTCTTCAAAACCATACTTGATCTTACCATGAAACTTTATTGGCAAGCTTATATATCCAAATTGAACCTCTAGGGAATGAATTGGAACAATCCGTGCTCAAATGAACAACTTGCTAAAAATAGTAAACTTGCCAAAATAGTAACCATGTCCAAAGATAGCCCTTATTGAAAACTAGACAAAAAAACAATTGGTGACGAAAGATTGCTCTTACACCCAGGATGCTCCTGCGTCACTTCTCAAGGATAAGTTTACACAATGTGTTCTTCATTTAAGTATGGTTGCACGAATATGCTCATCTACTTTAAAAATCTTCTTCTAGTGAAAAGAAAACTATACACTATTATTTTTCAAATTGATTAAAATGATATGTGTTTTAGATATTTGTTCTACTATGGGGATTTGAAAACTCTCTACTCTTTCTTAGCCAATGATCACCTCTTTCATAGACCTTTCTTAAATCATAATGTAAAGGAAAAAAATACAAGTTAAAATATTTGCATCGAAATTAGCTTTTCCATACATATTATGTGGAATTTTACACCAAAAACAATGTATTGCACTCTAAGTACAACTGCATATATTTTATGAAGACAACACATGCCAATAATTTTTTTTTTACTAATTTTTCATAATTTAAACAAATAAAATTGGCCAAAAAATTACAATGAGCCAATCAAAATAAAAGAAAAAAAGTGTGCAAAATACTATTTGTAAAATGTGGACATTGCAAATTATAGGAAAATGGAAAAGTCTTATCTTGAACATCCACAGATTAATATTCAAGAGCATGTAAAATTCATAAGAAATACATATATGTGTACCTTATACAATGGGTATGGAAATGTGCAACTATAATTGTCAATTAGAAATAGAACAAATTGTAACTCATTTTAAAAATAAAGTAGTGTAAATAAATAGTTTGTACAATAAGGTGTGTCGTAGCTAAACTAAGAAATGAAACAAAACAAAATTAGTCACATTAATTCAAAGTCTTTCCTCAACTTTTCTTTAGCTTTCTCTTAGCATTTGCTCAAGTGGCCATGCTAAATAAAAATAAACAAATAATTTTGCATAAATTATTCTTGGAACATTCATTATTATTGCTTTAGTCTTTAAATGGTTTATAGATTTTGTATCAGTTTCCGATGTGCATACCTTGGGTAAAAACACAACTAATATTTTGCGTTGTGCAAATGCTTATTAACCTGTACAAATGAAAGAAAAGTTGGAATTTTTTTGTATAGTTCTCTTGCTCTGTTTTTTTTACCACTGAAAAATTAAAAGTCTTATATTTTGAATTCCAACTGCTATTATGAGGATTCTTGTGTGAAGAAGAAAACTACTATTTTCAAAATAGCATAACTGCATAGCTTAAATAGATTGTAAACTATTTGAATATGAGGACAATGACAATAAAAAGTTTGAAGTATATGTCATGATACAGGAAGACAAATAAATTAATACAAATAACAAACAATCGCAATAGCTTGAAACAAGGATAAACCAAGAAATAAAAACAAAAACTATCAGTCACCATACGTACAAGCATGATACAAAGTGTGTTAGGAGACACAAGGCATATGAATTATTTGTTAAATGTAATCATATTTTCCCAAGTTTTTAAATAATAAAATTAAACAAACACTTAGTATTTAGTATTCACTTATTTTATTGATGCTATTGTTATCAAAATTATATTGTTGAAAATCAAGGAGCAAATCATTTCAAGAAATTAACACAAATTGTTTGTATTTTATTCATTCTATAACAATGAAGAAAACACAAAATATGCCTTGTGTCTCCTAAACCATTTTGCATAATGTTGTAGCTACATGACAAATGCATGCCAATTTATAACAATGTTAATTGAAGAAAACTTTTAATCTCATCGCTTTTTCTACATCGCTTTTTCTACAGGTATGATAATTGGTTTATATGTTTTGCTTTGTTCTTTTGCTATTCATTTATGATTTCATTGCAATATTGTGATAGACTTATTTTTATTAATATATGCATAGTATTGCAAAGTATTTTATTTATGCACTACTTTTGAAAGAAATGGAATAACCATTTTCTTAGTAATGCATTCTGCACAATATTGATTATACTTACATCTGTAGATGCATTGCAAATAGAATAAAATATTGATACATTACCATAATTTTACTGGCACATGTTTTTCAATAAATATTTTCAAAAACATACACTTGACTAAGGTATTACATTTGCATTCCTTTTTCCTATTTCTTGGTAAATCTCTAGTGCAATGTAAAAGATATCTTTTCGTACTTGTTTATTTGCAATTTATACTTTCTTCTACATTTTTTTGGCAACCAAATTAGTTTATCAATATGCCTACAAACATTGTAACAAATAAACAAAATATGTCATAGAACTAGATTACAGAACAAAAATAAAAACCAAATTTTGGTACAATGTGTTATCTCCAATTGTGTAATTTGAAAGCTAAAAAAAATCATCTAGACTCAGAATTAGGATAGAGAAAATTGGAGAGAATAACAACAAGGAGCAATCAAGAGAAATTCATTTCCAAGAAATGCCTCAAAAATGTTAACATCAATGATGAAGTCAATTCATTAAGAAGCATGATGTTTCACTTGGCAATGAAAATTCACATAAACACTACGAATATCAACTATACAAAAAAATAGTCATCACATTAGTCACTCCTCTGCATACACTTATTCTTGGTTCTCATTTGTGTCTAATCAATGATTCAGGTTTTTATTATAGGAATATGCTTGGTATAGCTTTACTTATATTCTCACTACAGTGTGAAACATTGTATAATTATATTTAATTATAGAGCAAAGTCTCGACATTAGTTATTTGTTTCCTTGTATGAAATAAAGTTCGAGACATTTCTTATTTCTATGCATAGCACAATGACAAATAATTGTGCTACATGAATAGATATTAGCAAACATTTGTATCACTAATTTTAAATCTAAACCAAAATTATGTCTTATTTAGAAATGCTAATGTGTTGTTTCTTATTAAATCTATGCATTATTAAAAGCACCTGAGAAAATAAAAGTTAATACTACTCGTTTGTATCTACAATAGATTATTACACAAAATGTATGTTCTCATTATTCCATTGTTTAAATGCCATAAATTTGTTCTCTATTTAGCTTTACCACGAGTTTTTGTATGTCCATGATCTACAATTATACAACTAGTCAATGTTACAAATTTATAATTGATTTGTATAAATTTTTGTACAATAGCTCAACCAAAAAAAACACTTCCCTATATTTCATCATGTTGACATATTTCCATTGTATATAATACAACAATATTGTGTCCAACAAAGCTTTATTTTTGCTATCTCCATATATGGCTTTGCATTTTGGTGTGAATTTTGTGTTAGAATGAGACTCTGCTACAACAATGCCAAAAAAAATGTTTATGAGGCTATAATTTGCATCCATCAATACTATACTCCTCGTTAACATTGTCATCTTCAAGATGGTCAAGTTTTTTTAATTTTTCTTCACTTCTCTCTTACAAATAATTACATTCCATGATTTTGTATACATGGTTGACAACGAGATTGTTTCAGTGCAATACTCGACACCAATTACTCCAACCATTGGAACAATCGACGCCACATTGATATTTGGCCCTTTAGCAAAAACCTTTAATGCTAAAACAAGAAGAAAAACTTCCAAAATGCAAGATTCATGAATCCTTTTCAAGTCTTGCTTCATATATAATGACTTTGCGGTGATGAACATGTTCTTTGCTAATCATGATGACCTATTTATTGGGGCTCAAAAAAATATGATCCAAGACTTTTTCTTTGGCCTTGAAACTATGGTGGAAAAATTCAATCCAGGGCCACCCTTGAAGTTCATCGATCAGTGATTAGTTCTCCTTGAATTAGTGTTTTTGACATTGCTTTTCTTTTAGTCTTTGTTAATGCTCTATAGATTGAAATTTTCTATCACCTTGTAAACAATATTTACATATAATTTTGTATTATACTATGTTCTTGTTATCTTATCTAATTCACACATAATGCATTTTACAATTATTAAAATATGCTCCAATTCCTTGACTTTAGCATCATGAGTTTTTGTATAGACTATTTATTGTTATTAATTTAACTGAAGCATATTAAAATGAGTTAGAATTTGTTCTTAGTTTAACAATATGGGTTTTTTGTTTTTTTGTTGTGTAATGTTTTTATTTGAGTTAGAATATAATCATATGCACTAAAGCTTTTGTTTTTTTCTCAAAAATTGCTCAAACAAAAATGCAAATAGAAAAAAACATTCCCATGAAAATTAACTCTGCCACACATAGCCAAACCAACAACAAATTATAACTATTTTGACACCAAAATAATCAAAACGAAAGGACAATAAACAATTCCAAAACCAAATCAACAAATGAAGCAAAAAAATAGCCACTATACAAGAAAACCCTCCGCTCTTTCTCAACTCTTCCTTGATAGTTGCTATGCTCTCTCTCATAGGTGGCTCAAACGAATGCAAAAACAACAACTTAACATCAACACAAATGAGAAACACTCCCATTAAAACTAACTCTGACACACATATTGCTGCAGTATTAAATGTTGAATCATAATTGATGCTTTGCCATGTACCTCCATCTGTACATACATTACCTGGGCAATGCACATCGACACTTAAAAAGTCTTTTGACAAATAGACCGTTATAGAATAGAGTAACTTGATTAATACCTTCCAACATTTATTTTAATCTTAATATGCAAAATAAAATCATCACTATATATACAAAACAAATACTTTATCATTCCTGAAATGAAGAGCATATTTTCCTCAAACAAAAGCTCGACCAAAAACATTACTTGCTTATCTATGTAATATGTTAAGATATAAAACATATTGAGTCTTAGCCATTTTTCAAATAGACTTAATTTTTTTTCCAAATGGCTACAAACTACAATAACCAAATATTGTCTTTTATATTGCACTAGAGCTAAACCAAGATATAAAAAAATAAAGAAATCGGTTATCATACCTACACATATTACAAACATGGTATTGCAAAATACAAGGCAAATGAACTATTTGTTGAATGTGATAACATTTATTTTCTCATTTTTTATCTTAAAATTTTTTTAAAAATGATTGTTGTTCGTTATTCATGCATTATTTCTTTGCCATCATTTTTTAAATTTTATTGTAAAAATTCAGAATGAAACTCTAAAAAAATAAAAAATAAAATTGAACAATTTCATTCATTGAATCACATCCAATAAACAATTCATAGACTTTGTCTTTGTTAGCACATTTTGCATAAAATGTGTAGATATACAATGCATAGATTGCAATAGACAAATCTATGATTTCAACACAATTAGGTATTGGATATTTGCTTCAATTATAATATTATGTCATATTTGTTTATATCAATACTTTAACCAAAAGACTAACTTTTTTTTAACAATACAAGTTGAACTTTTGTGCTTTATTCAATTAAGAACTTGAAATAATTAGCATCTAAATCACACAATAAACAATGTCTAAACTCCTACCGATGACAATGTTGACTTCAAAGTTCAACATATTATAGTACATTTCCTTAATTTTGCACTTTCTTTGTAATGCTTCTTATCTTAATTTTGCACTTTCTTTGTAATGCTTCTTATCTTTCTTTTCATTTACAAGGCAAGGATCCAACTCTACAGAGTTCTTGTTTTGTACAATTTCTAACATTTCTTTAGAATGATGTGTAATTTGGTTTAATGGTTCATTTTTGGTATTTACATTGTATGAATTATTTTTTATATAAAAACCCTAGTTTTAAAAGGTCCAAGAACCTATAAATAGAGATAGGAAGAACCTATGAATAACAATACATGACTCCACATGCCATCTTAGAGGTGACAAGCATAAAAATATGCTCAACAAATGTGGCCACTATATCGGCATATCCTCATTGAGAAGATTATAAACCATAACAAGAAGGTAATCATCTTAAATTATTAATGCTTTGCATGTATTGTTGAAGATGCTAACTCCCTCATTTGCTACATAGTCTACCACTTTTTTGTCTTTCCTACCAATATAATAAATTCTAATCTCTTCCATTTCATTCAGTAGAAACTTAGTTGCATCCATTATGATAGATAGCCTCCAATTATGTAGGATACCTTTTATTAAAGCTTCAATAATCAATTTAGAATCTCCTTTTATCCATAGTCTTCTCTGGTGCAACCCATATTTGCAGATATACTTATGCTCAAAATCAGTCAGGGAAGCATCTCTTTGCATTTATCTATTTACTTTTATAGCCTTTTGATTTATATATTACACTTTTACTTATATTTCTTATGTATTTTATCAATACTTTATCATTTGAATCTATGATTTAAACAGTTATCCTTGTCTTCCATTGATGTCTTATTATTTTGTTTTGATGCAGACTTAAATCTAGCAAAGTCGAGATCAAAATTCAATGGTTGTAATCAACAAACAATTTATTGCAATCGTCTGATCATAAACTTACCCTATGTTTACCTATAGCATGGTGGTGCAATGAATAAACAAGCAATATTCTATCCATCACGGGGTGGCAAAGTATTCTAGTCTTGACCCCCATGATAATCGAAATAGTCGAGTAGAGTTGTCAACGGTTGAAAATTCATGACCAATGTACACACAGATTCCTTTTAATTGACTTGGAACCATAAAATGATCACCACATGTCATATGGGGTCCACTTGACTAAAATCTAAAATAAGTAGCATCCGATCATATTAAGATCTGATCCAATGGTTGAGCGTGATGGCGCTATCGCAAGTTGCACGACGTTTAAACATCACGCAATGGCAAAAAGAGTGGCAGGTGTCTTGGGCCCCCATAGATATACAGTTGGAATGATGTGGATACAAATATCAACATTTGTTTGGTGGATCAGAATGACTGGTTTACATGGAGGCGCATAAAGTGAAGTAAAGGACATACTACTTAAAATGCATCTTTTAGGTCATGCCTTAAATCAATGGTTGTGACTTAATCGAGCGGGTAAAATTAATCGGCAAATAATAGAGACACATAAGAAAGATCTGCAACCATAGGATGAAAGATCTACGGCTCAACGTGATGGCGCAATGGAAAAGTGACCAAATTTTAACTATTACATGGTAGCAAAGGATGTGACACGAGGCGGCGCTGGGACAACGATAAAAATCCTTGGCGATAATATTAAAATTGACTTACTACATGGCATTTAAAATATTAAAGTCTTTTATTTCACTCAGGGTTTGCTTTATTAATGATTATTCAACTTTGCATGCAGAAAACAAAGGTGGCGAACATGGTATGATCAGACGGTTCAGATTCTCGATGGCGGGAGAAAGGATCACATGCAGACATGATGATTGACGTCATGGTTGTAGTCGATAAGAGGTGACAAATCTGATTCCAAAGACCATGCACAAGAATATCTATGTGATTGACATGCCCAAAGAAAAAGATTCATAATTATTGATACAAGACGAAGGATATGTTAGAAATAATTGCTCAGGTTCCCAAGTCGACAATACCAATAATACTATCATACTGGACTGGATTATTTTATATATCAACAATGATATCTAGTGCCATGTAGAGATTATGAATGAGACTGTGGATGGATATACGATTGGAGTATCATTATGATGTAGATATATTGTTTAAGTTATTCTCACATGCATATTTTAAAGGACTTGTTAAGTTATTATGACACTTAATCGGTCGATAACTGTTATTGAATAAGGATAATTGGTTATTCCTTTGTTGTAATTAAACATTTGGTTATTGATCACTAGGCTAGGTATTTGTTAGGAATCATCATGTTGATCTGAAGCTTGTTTGCATCCTTTGGGTTTCATACTTATAAGGATACCATGATCAACACAGAAGGAAAATAAGACTTACAGTTACTATAGTCAAATGGGATAGATGGATCAATAACTGCAAACTTGAAATCTATTGTACTATTTTCCAAAATCAATAAAGATAAGTCCTTTTTCTTCATATATGCAATTGTTTCATTAATCATTTTACAAATAGTCCCTCAGATAAAGCAATAGAACTTCTTCAAAGTGATAGTGTGATGTGCATGCTTCCTGATTTGATTCATAGTCTATATTTTCAAATGATTTTCTCATTTTGCATGGTTAAATTTTGTTGATTGGGGCCTCAGTCAATTGGTCTGTTATCTAAGAAGTATTACCCTTTTGGAATATCTTTGAATTTGTTCTAGGTTGCATGTACATTTCATAACACCTTTGAAGTGATAAGTTTTCTTGTAAAACTCTCTCTGAGGTTGAACATAGGATTGGGATGATAGTGACTCTATTGCCCATAGTTGATTAAGGCACTAGTCTTTCTTGTTTATTGGATCATTGTCATAGTTTCATTGTTTATAGGTTTGAGATACTATATACATCTGCTCTATTTAGTTCATATCTTGAATCCGTCAACATTATTTAAATATTTGCAACATTACATTTAACACTTGACAAGTTAATTTCTCCTAGTTCAAGGATCTCAGTAGTACTTTGCCATACTTTGGGATAAATATGTTTGAATCACATATAATTTGATTTAAAAAGCCCTTAAAGACTTGGAAGATAAGTTTAGGGTATAGGCCCACCAACCTTGGTTCTACAGAGCCAAAATTGCAGAAGGTTGATACTTGGAATAGGTTGAAACCTTGTTTGTTGGCAAATCAATTGGGTTTCTCATTATTGGATAGACAAAATCCATAGGAAATCCAATATGTTGATTTGAGCACCAACAGATTGGTGACTCTATTGGGGACAACTATCATTAAGGACAATTTTTCAAAGTTTCTGGTAAAATAGGTTAGACTCTACTGGGAGAAAAAAATCCAGAAGACAATAAGTATTTCCTTCTAAGAAGAAGGTGGCGACTCTACAATTTTAAAGTGGTGATAGATTTGGTCATATAATCTTGGTATTAACTATCTCATGTGGGGTAGAAGATCCTTGCATCTAGATCAACTTGAATTAGACTTAAGCCTAAGGAAAGGAAGGAATTCAAGTTTCAAGATGCCTTATGTACCATGTATGGTATATCCTTATAAGGATGATCAAGAGTATGCTTGTGAACAATTCCCTAATTCAAGCAATTATAGTCATGAGAGTAGTGATGAAAATTGTAATCCTTTTTTCCTAGTTAATAGAGGAGGACATGAGTCTCAACATGATCCAAATCAAGAAATGGCTGAAAGAGAGAAAATAATTAATAAATGGGATGTTGTATTTCATGAGATGGCCAATGCAGGATCAGAAGATGAATAAATGGTCATGGTTCTTAAAAGACACCCAGAAGAGGTACTGAGAAAAATGAGAATAACGAGAAGTAAAATCATATCACAAAGAGATAAAGAAGCTCCTAAGGATGATAGGAATGGAGTTTACAATACTCCTCATATGAAGAACAGTGGGCATGTTTTTAACAATGATCATACCAACCCTTTGTTTGAACTAGACAATAGAGGGAGAACTGCAAAAAACAATAATGATTGGGAAATAAGAGATCGTTGGGGACAATGGAACAATGGAGAACAACATAACCACAACAATAGAGTGAATCCTAACACATCTGACCAACATGAACAACATAGACATCAAAATAGTGCAAGGATGTAAAGTGGATATCAAAATAATAAGGATCAGAATTATGGCCCAAGAGATTATAATACCAACTCAAATTTTGGACCAATAAATAATCAAAGATTCCAGAATGCAAATCAGCAGAATCAAAGAAATGGAGCCATCAATCAAAATGGAAACAACTATAAAGCCCCAATGGTTTTTGACAGATACAGACAACTAGATTTTTATGGCATAAGGGGATGTCCTAATGACATAAAAAATGAATTAAGGAGTGCAATTCCAAAGTTTTCAGGGAATGGGTCAGAAACAGCTGAAATGCATTGTGTAAATTTGAAGAATGTCATCCAAGAATTTGATGAATTTAATGAGGATGTATACATGAATATTTTTGTTCAATCCCTCATAGAAGATGTAATAGAATGGTTTAGAAGTTTTCCAGATAGATCCATATATAGTTGGGATGAATTTGTAAATCAATTCATAGAACAATTTGGTGATCACAATGATACTTCTTTTGCTTCACATGAGTTGACGAGTATGAAGAAAAATCAAAATGAATCTGTGGCTGAATTCAACAAAAGATTTAATAAGGTTTGAAATAGGATTCCAAGGGATGTTTAGCATGTTGATGCCTTTCTGATTAATTTCTATATGGGTGCCTTTGATAGCAAGACAAATTATGAAATCAGATCTCATAAGCCTTCTACTTTGGCACATGCTCTCAAGATTTCTATAGTTGTTGAAAATAATAGGAAGGCATCTAGTATAATTACTAAGAGGGAGGACACTTGGTTGTTCAATCCAAAAGAGCCTAAGAAACACAAGGAGGAAGATATATTAGATAAGCTTATGAATATGGTGAAAGGCCTCCAAGTGAATAATGGAAGAGACAATTTTAAGCACAACCAGAATAATCAAGTACCATACAAAAAAGACTGATATAAACTGCAGGATATGCCTTATAGCATAGAATGGAAGGATGGGAAACTAGTGAATAAAGAATTACATACTCCTAATCCATTGAGGAAGAACAACCATTTTGTGGAAAGCTATCCTTGGTGTGAAGCCTGCAAATTCCCACATTCTTATGAACATTGTGTTGTTTCCCAAAGATGGAGAGAGGATGAAGATCAGAATGATGATCAACAACCCACAATGAATAATTTATCAATAGATCCAATATGGGGATATGATGATTATAGATCCTCAGATGAATACTACTGCAGGGATGACCTAAATAAAGTATATCAATATGGGAGCTATCAGGAAATTACTCCAAGATTAAGAGAATTAATAGAAGAGGAGAAGAAAACATACACAATAGATGAAGTAGAAGAAGCAAGAAGTAATTAAAAGTTAAGGAATAGAACAGTAAATGTAGAAAGAGGGAAACCTGACCAAGGAACTGATCTAAAGAGGCTAAAACGCAAAAACATTGCTCAAGATAAACAGGTAGAACCTTGGGAATTTTCAACAATAGTAAGAGAAAAGGTGGTTAGTAAATCTCTTCCCAATGAATGTTCTTTCATGTCTAATGCATTATCTCAAGTTAAGATATATGTTCCTTTTCTTGAAATAGTTAAAATACCTGAATGTAAAAATGAAGCTTTGAAAATATTGTCTAATGTAGGTAATAAGGAAGATCTTAACCAAGAAGTAAAGGATCCTCCAACTATTTATCTAGGAACTACTTTAAGCAAAAATGGAAAACAAATTGATCCTTTATATCTTACTCTATTGATAAACAATAGATTGGTAAAGAATTGTATGATAGATTCTGGTGCAGAGGTGAATATTATGCCTAATGATGTAATGAAAGAATTAGGAATGAATGTTGATACCAAATTTGGTAGATGCTATGCTATGGATAATAGATATGTTCCTGTTGTAGGTATAATGAAAAATGTTGAGTTTAAATTTCTTACATGTCCTGAAATGTCTTATAAAATGGATATTGTTGTGGTTGAAGTTCCTTCCAATTATGGAATTCTTCTATCTAAACAGTGGTCTAGCTTAGTAGGAGGTAGTATTCAATTAGATATTTCTTATGCTTATATTCCAGTGAATGGAAGGGATGTAAGAATTGACAGGGAGACTAGAAGTCCATACATTATTGAGGATGTGGATCCAAGTTTGGTTACACATTTCTGTCATTTTGATATGGATAAATTTCAGGTAAGTATTTCAAAAAATGAAATGCATAATACTAAACCTATTGAATTGCATGCTGAAGTAAATAACAATACAATTTGGAAAATATATTTTGATGGTGCTTGATGCAAGGATGGTAATGGTGCTGGTGTCATTTTCTTTGCCCCTGATAAGAAAATATTTAAATATTCCTTCTTACTAGATTTTTAATGTACTAACAATGTTGCAGAGTATAAAGCTCTACTTCTTGGTTTGAGGATAGATAGTAAGCATGGAATAAAATGTTTAAGTGTTTTGGTGATTCTGAATTGATTATTTCTCAAGTTAAAAGTAAATTTGTTGCTAAGCAGCCTCATCTTAAAAGATATAGAAATGAAGTATGGGATTTTATAGAATGTTTTGATGCTTTTTCTATTGATTGGATAGATAGGTCAGAAAATATCCTTGCAGATTTTATGGCTAATTTGGCATTGAAGCATAATGACATCCCTTGTGAAGACATAGTTCAAGTTGAAGTTAAAATTAGGCTTGCTATACCTGATAACATCAACAACTGGCAAGTCTTTGAAGATGACAGAGATATAATCAAATTTTTAGCATGTGAACAAGAGTATGAAGATCAATTGATAGACTTGAATGCTCAAGTTGAAATAGAGAATGGGAAAGAAGTATTGTTTGGAAAGGAATTCATTCATCTTAAACCCAATAAGGTTCCAAAGGGCCTTGTAGCAATGGAGAGATTGTTTGACAATAAAGATTCAAAAATGGAAAAGAAGAACACTAATGTCACAATGGATGAAGTAGAAATAATAAACTTGGGAAATGAAGAGACTCCAAAGGAAGTATTTGTGGGTAAAAGATGAACCCCCAAGATCAGAACAAATATCATCAGATTATTGAGAAAATATAGGCATGTATTTTCTTGGTCCTATGATGACCTTAAAGCTTACCGAGAGGACCTTTTTCAACATGATATATCTTTGAAGCCTAATGCCAAACCATTTAGACAAAGACAAAGACCTATAAACCCTACTCTAGATCCTAAGATGAAAGATGAGCTAATTAATATGAGGGATGTTGGTATAATAAATCCAATTAGACACTCAACATGGGTTTCAAATTTGGTCCCTGTCAAGAAGAAGAATGGTGATATCAGACTTTGTGTAGATTTTTGGAATCTAAACATATCATCATTAAAGGACAATTATGCATTGCCTAACATGGAAACATTGTTACAAAAGGTCACAGGGAATGAATTATTATCAATGATGGATGGGTTCTTAGGATATAACCAGGTGAAGGTAAAAGAAGAGGAATAATACAAGACAACATTTACCACACCTTGGGGTACTTATGTATATGCTAGAATGCCTTTTGGACTCACTAATGCAGGAGCTACCTTCCAAAGAGAAATGGATGTTGCCTTTGAGGATTTCATTGATATAATTATGGTGTTATATCAGGATGACCTAACTGCTTACTCCAAAAGGGAAAAAGATCATTGTGGACACTTGGAGCAGATTTTTCAAAGAATCCTTGAATATGGGATATCTTTGAACCCAAAGAAATGCCATTTTACAGTAAATGAAGGAAAATTATTAGGGAATATAGTATCCAAGAATGGGGTGAGAATATACCCTGAGAGGATTGCAACAATTGAGAAAATTGAGGTTCCTAAGAGTGTTAAAAAGACCCAATCCTTCTTTGGACAAATAAACTTGGTAAGGAGATTTGTCCCAAACTTTTCAGAAGTAATTAAGCCAATTGTTATGATGTTTAAAAAGGGTGCAGACATGAAGTGGACAAATGAAGATTTGGAGGCATTTGTGAAGATTAAAAAGGCAATTAAGGAATCTCATGTCCTCGAGTCCTCAAATTATACTAAGTCATTTCAATTATTTTATTTTGCATCATATCACACCATTGTTGTTGTCTTACTACAAAAGAATAATGAAGGATATGAAGAACCAATAGCATTCTTCAGTAAAACCCTTGAAGCCTCTAAATTAAATTATGATATCAATGAGAAGCAATCTTATGCACTTGTAAAGGTAGTAAAATTTATTTGGTAGGAGTAAGAGTGATAGCCTATGTTCCTAATGCAGCAATAAATGATATATTCAGACAATCAAAAGTCACTAGGAGAAGATGTAGATGGGTAAATCAGATTTAGGAATTTGATGTAGAGATCCAGATCACTAAGATTATGAGAGGACAAGGATTAGCAAGGTTGATGGTAGAATCAAATATGGATGAATTACAAGTAAATTAGATTAATCTAAGTGAAACTCGGACAAGTATTGAAAGATGCCCTTGGTACACTAACACAGTGTATTTTTTGAAACACGTGAAATGTCCTAAAAACCTTACAGATAGTCAAAAGAGGATAGTGAAATTGCAAGCATCTAAATACATCTTAATGCAAGGATACTTATACTAGAAAAAACATGGATGAGATACTTATTTTATGTCTAGATACATACCAAGCTAAAAAGGTGCTTAAGGATCTCCATGATGGAGCATGTGGTGGACACTTTTCAGCAAAAACCATTGCACATAAGATATTGAATGAAAGATATTATTGGCCTTGAATATTTAAAGATTGCCATGAATATGTTCAGAGATGTGAAGCATGTCAGAGATTTTCAGGAAAAATCAAATATAATGGTGCATTACCTCTTAATCATATGTCTACTAAAGAGCCATTCCAAATGTGGGGAATAGACTTTATAGGTGAAATAACTGATACATCTAGAGTGGTGGGCATAAATGGATTTTGGTAGCCACTGATTACTTCACTAAGTGGGTGGAAACCATATCAACTAGACAAGCTACTAGTAAGGTGGTAATCAAGTTCTTGACTAAAAAGATATTGAAAAGATTTGGTGTTCCTCAGAAGATTGTCTGTGATAATGCTATGTGTTTCAGATCTACAGAGTTCACTAAATTTAATGAGAAATATGGGATAAAGATTTCTTACTCATCCCCTCATCACCCTTAAGGAAATGTCCAAGCAGAATCTAGAAACAAACATATAATGAAGATTATCAAAAGGATGTTAGATAACAACAAAAGATCATGGGATTCAAAATTACCACTTGCACTTTGGGCAGACATAATTGCAATTAAAAGGTCTACTGGATATGCCCCATATGAACTTGTTTATGGAAAGAAATCTCACTTGCCACTACATAATTTGTTGCCATTATACAAGTTTGTAAATAAAGAACAATGGGAAGAAGTGGATTTTATGGAAGACATACTCCAACAGCTTGCATAATTGGATGAAATAAGGAATCAAGCTCATGAGAGAAATCAAGAATTGCAGCAAAAAGTGAAATATTTGTTTGATAAGAAGACTACAGAAAGGAAATTTCAAGAAGGAGATCTACTTTTGAGGTGGAATGTGAAAGATCAAGACAAAGGCAAACATGGAAATTTTGATGCTTTATGGGTAGGACATTTTGTCATTATTGGTAAAGGCAGTGAGAATTCTTATCCCCTTTAGGACTTGGAGGGTTAACATCATGAACTTCCTGTGCACGGTCAGTATCTTAAACCTTTTTTTCTATCGAAGTCGACAATAGACAGGTTTTTTTTTCTTCCTCATCTATGAAGTATATATTATTCTTGTGTTTTCTAATGGTTTTCTTTTCCATAGATAGCTTGGATATTGCTATGTTTAGGTATAAACACACATCCCCAAAAAGAGCCACTAGTGGAACCCATATTTGCATATTTACTTATGCTCAAAATCAGTCAGGGAAGTATCTCTTTGCATTTATCTATTTATCTTTTATAGCCTTTTGATTTATATATTACACTTTTACTTATATTTCTTATGTATTTTATCAATACTATATCATTTGAATATATGATTTAAACAGTTATCCTTGTCTACCATTGATGTCTTCTTATTTTCTTTTGATGCAAACTTAAAGCTAGCAAAGTCAAGGTTGAAATTCAATGGTTGTAATCAAAAAATAGTTTATTGCAATTGTATGATTGTAAAATTACCCTTTGTTTACCTATAGCATGGTGGTGCAATGAAGCAGCGAGCAATCTTCTATCCATCGTGGGGTGGCAAAGTATTCTGGTCTTGACCCCCATGATAATCGAAATAGTCAAGTAGAGCTGTCGACGGTTGAAAATTGATGACTGGTGTACATGCAGATTCCATTTAATTGACTTGGCACCACAAAATGATCGATGCATGTCATATGGGGTCTGCTTGACTAAAATCTAAACCGAGTAGCATCCAACTAGATTAAGATATGATCCAACAATTGAGCGCGATGGTGCTATCGCAAGTCGCACGATGTTTAAACATCACTCAATAGAGAAAAGACTGACTGGTGTCTTGGGCCCGCTAAGATATACAGGTGGAATGACGTGGATACAGATGTAGTCATTTGGTCAGTGGATCAGAATGATTGGTTTACACATAGGTGCATAAAGTAAAGGATATACTACTTAAATGACATCTTTTAGCCCGTGCCTTAAATCAACGGCTATGACTTAATCGAGCGGGTAAAAGTAATCGACAAATAACGAAGGCACATAAGAAAGATCTATGATCGTAGGATGAAATATCTATGACTCAGCACAATAGAAAAGTGAACAAAGTTTAACTATTACACGGTAGCAAAGGATGTGACACGTAGTGGCGATGGGAAAATGACAAAAAGCCTTGGCGATAATATTAAAATTGACTTACTACATGGAATTTAAAACATTAAAGTCTTTTGTTTCACTTAGTGTTTGCTTTATTATTCGATTTTGCATGTAGAAAACAAAGGTGGCGAACATGGTATGATCAGACGGTTCAGATTCTCGACAGCGGGACAAAGGATCGCATGCAGACATGATGATCGACGCCATGGTTGCAATCGATAAGAGGTGACAAATCTGATTCTAGAGACCATGCACAAGAATATCTATGTGATCGACATGCCCAAAGAAAATGATTCAAAATTATCGATACAAGATGAAGGATATGTTAGAAATAATTGCTCTGGTTCCGAAGTTGACAATACCAATAGTACTATCATACTAGACTGGGTTATTTGATATATCAACAATGATATCTAGTGCCATGCAGAGATTATGGATGGATATACGATTGGAGTATCATTATGATGTAGATTTATTGTTTAAGTTATTCTCACATACATATTGTAAAGGACTTATTAAGTTGTTATGAGACTTAATCGGTCAATAATTGTTATTGAATATGGATAATTGGCTATTCCTTTGTTGTAATTAAACATCCAATTATTGATCACTAGGTTAGGTATTATTTAGGAATCGTCATGTTAATCTGAAGCTTGTTTGCATCCTTTGGGTTTCATACTTATAAGGATACCAGGATCAACACAGAAAGACAATAAGACTTACTGTTACTATAGTCAGATGGGATAGATGGATCAATAATTGCAAACTTGAAATCTATTGTACTATTTTCCAAAATCAATAAAGATAAGTCCTTTTTCTTCATATGTGCAATTGTTTCATTAAACATTTTACAATTAGTCCCTTGGATAAACCAATAGAACTTCTTCAAAGTGATAGTTTGATGTGTATGCTTCTTGATTTGATTCATATTTTATATTTTCAAATGGTTTTCTCATTTTGCATGGTTAAATTCTGTTGATTGAGGCCTCAGTAAATTGGTATGTCATCTGAGAAGTATTACCCTTTTGGAATATCTTTGAATTTGTTCTAGGTTGCATATACATTTCATAACACATTTGAAGTGATAATTTTTCTTGTAAAACTGTCTCTAAGGTTGAACATAGGATTGGGATGATAGTGACTCTATTGCCCATAGTTGATTAAGGCACTAGTCTTTCTTGTTTATTGGATCATGGTCATAGTTTCATTATTTATAGTTTTGAGATACTATATCCATCTGCTCTATTTAGTTCATATCTTGAATCCATCAACATTCTTTAAATATTTGCAACGTTACATTTAACACTTGATAAGTTCATTGCTCCTAGTTTAAGGATCTCAGTAGTACTTTGCCATACTTTGGGATAAAGATGTTTGAATCACATATTATCTGCTTTAAAAATCCCTTAAATACTTGGAAGATAAGTTTAGGGTATAGGCCCACCAGCCTTGGTTCTACAAATCCAAAATTGCAGAAGGTTGATACTTGGAATCGGTTGAAACCTTGTTTGTTGGCAAATCACTTGGGTTTCTCATCATTGGATAGGAAAAATCCATAGGAAATTCAATCTGTTGATTTGAGCACCAAAATTCTCTAGCCCTTATCGCCAGGAACCATGGTTCCCCTCAAAGCATCCTTGGCTTCTACTAAAGTGTTGAACTCAACTCCAAATTCATTGACATATAATAGCTTCAAATTACCCTGATCATCACAAAAAAGCCTCCTCCCTTAGTGCTCCTCAAATTATTATTAGTTTCTGTACGCCTCTCTTTCGATTCCCAAGCTTTCCAAAGGCAAGGGTTAGTAGCAAAGGTTTCACAAATGAATGCAAATCAAGTATATAATGACTACTAAACGAATAACAGAAACGTGAGCAATAAAATGTACAAGCAAGAGAAATGTGATGCTCAATATTGGCGGGGCAGCGTCTATGACTTGAGAAGTGTCAAGAATTTTCTAATTGAAATGGGTGTGTGTGATCGCAAGATGGCTTGAATGCTAGAACCAAATTGACAGGGTAATAGCGCACCAGAGCTTGATATCTTGGATCCTTCAAATGGTTATGAAGGGTTTATTATATAGGAATTTGGTGATGAAATGAACGGTTGAGATCAATCCCAGAGATGGGAAGATGAACGATTGAGATCAAAAAGAATAGAAGAAGTCCTCAGTAAACTCCACCTCTTTATTTGGTAAAGAGGAGATAGAGTTTGGTTAACTGAAGAGCTAATTATGAGTTACCTTTTTGAACTGAAGAGGTGGGTGAAGTTACCCATGTGGACT